>RJWM01006078.1:0-90043 GCA_004363535.1 Dasyprocta punctata
TGCAGTAGCATAATATCCATTATTTTTCTTTCTCTCAGAATCCTGAAACGACAGACCAATACTACATGCAGTTAGGATTTAGACATTTTACATTGCAGTCAGTGTGAAGCTCAATAACCTTATTGAGAGGAAACAACTAGAAATAAATTGTTACAAAACCAATTTCCCCAAGGGAAAGCTATCAAGTTACTATGTAGCAGTGCAAACCCAAAATATGAGTAAAGCTATATTCCCATGGAAAGTTTAGTTTGTTGTTTCTACAAATTGTTTATCTGTATATTTCACTGAAAACTTGATAGGTAATATTGATACGATCTGTTTTTTCTAACTTATGCAAGCAAAGAAAATTCTACTTTTCAAAAATTCTATTTACAGAAACCACAATGCAAATATTTTTAAAATTGGAATTTCTCCTCAAAAATTTTAAAAAGACTTTCAGAAAGAACTAAATTTGTGGTGAGTGTTCTGCTTATTTCTCAAGTCATACGGTTTAAATGAGAAGTGAAATGCTTCAGATCCTAAATATATTTACAGCATGACATTTTTCAGTTTATTCAAGCTGGTAAAAATAGTGGAATATGTAGGTTAGTAGATATTATTAGATACTTGACTAAATAAAACAAAATAGTTTCAGTTTGTGACCTCATTTTCTTCCCCTATATGAGTCACTGAGGTTTCAGATGGGCAATCATATTATTTACTACACAATATTTAAGAAATGTTCCCGCACAAAACCGCAGAGAACAACGTGGAACACAAATTTGCCCAGGCATTTCTCACCAGGGAAGCAGTGAGTAAAAATATGAATTCACCGTCAATGGTCCTACCTTTGTGAAGCATCCATTGCTTTTGTATTATATTAACGTGCTCTATTACAGAAGTTTTATTTTCAGTGTAAAAAAAAAGTTTCTAGTGAAAATGTGTATATTTTATTTAGTCAATGGCAGTCTGAAAAATGCTTTTTGAAGAACACTGTTTAAATTAGAAAAGAAATTGTGTAAGTAATTAGTTTTGACAGTGAAAAGACCACGGTTAATTATAAACGTGACTTTTAGAAAATAAATATGACATTTCTATTAATGTTAATGGGAATTTTATGATTTAATTTTATCAATTTGCAAATGTATTCTAACATGAAGTTCATATTTTGGTTTTTGAAATCGCTGTTATTTCTTGCCTTAGTATCATAAATCAAGAATATTTAGACCTTATTAATATAATTCAACCCAAGAAATTTTAAAATATCCATCTATAACATTAGAAAAGGAAAGGATGGAAAATACACAATGCTCTTACATACATACTAGAACATTTTTAATTTAAAGAAAGACAATAAGCTTAGATTTACATGCTGTGCCCATTGTAAATAAATTAGCATAATTAAAAAGAAAAACTCAGTGTTAAGCTTTGAAATTGAGTGGTCTTCCAAAAGCCACATGCTAAAGATTTGGTGGCCAGCCCATGGCACTACTGTGGGGCACTGGAAACTTTAGGAGGCGGGGCTCAGTGGAAGGAAGGGTCACAGGGGTGTGCCCTCAAAGGAGATATTAGAACTCAGACTTCACATGAAAGCTTGTGACAGAGGTGACCTGCTTTGCACCATCAGTACCACAGGCCCTATACCAACAAAGACAACGGTTCATGTACTGAAAACTCTACAACTGTGAGACAAATTTAATCTTTCCTCTCATTAAATTGACATTCTCAAGTATTCGGTAACAGTTATGGAAATCTGACTCACATGTTCAAGTTATATATGCAAATATCTTTCTACATCTAAGAATAAAATGAATTATAATTGTCTATATGCATATGTATATTGAAACCTCCAATTTGTCTAATGTTTAAGACCGAATTAAATCATTCTGTTTCTGAATCATCTACTCAGTTTATTTCAAAGTTTATGGCATTGAATTTCACAGGACACTAGAACGATAGTTTTCTACATAGAGTTAGAAAGTCCTTGTTTCAACTACTGCTGTGATGGTTGATGGAGACATGTTTTATTTTAGAAAAATATTTCATCAGAAATAACATGCTGTGCTACTAGCTCTGTGAGGGCAGGGATATTATTTTATTCACAGTTTGTCTCTCAGGTTTCTTAAATTTATTTTCACATTTTATTAACATATTCTGAGCTATATTTTCCATGGGAGCAAGTACTATATCTTCCTTATACATATTTACATCTCTACCCCATCATTGCTAAGCTTTTATTCATTCTCTTAATCCTCCAAAAATGTTTGGGTTTAGGGACATTTCAGACAATAGAGATACAGTTCAAAGAAATGAAGTGAAAAACACATACGAATCTCTACCTATATATTTTAGAAGAGATAAAGTTTTAGCTTTGAAAATGAACCACTCTATTTCCTTTTTTTAAACTCAAAACTGAGCAGTGCTAACATAACACACAAGTTGTGAATGAAGAGAGTGTAGCAAAGGCTTGTCGTAAACCTCACTCACAGAGTAAGCTGGTGGTGGACCATCCAAGTTCGTCTTTTAAAGATACCACCTCCAACGATTGTTTAACTTGGTTAAATTAATTTTCACACCATTATTTCTTTATAAGGGATATTTCTGAGTGTAAGTTCAAAGTGCTTAATGTAAATTCATGTTTTAATAACATGTAGAACCTTGGAGAAATGGAAGTGTCCCAGGAGGACAAAAACCAAGATGAGCAAGGGAACATGAGAAGATGGCACACTGGTATCAAGTCATTTTGTTGCCTTCATGAATTGCAGCAAAATCCCCAATTTTCACCTATATTTATGAAGTAAAGTTTGGCCTACAAGATGTCAAAATCCTTTGTAGTAACATTCTATCTTTGTACTCTCTTCCTGCTTTTTTTTTTCTGCTACCAGGGATTGAACTCGCAACCTTGCACTTACCGAGCAAGCGCTTGAACGGCTGAGCTCTTTTAATGTAGACTTGAATCCTTCATTACAAGTAGGATTATGTGACATGTTTACCAGAAATCTATATACCTTCTCTGTGGAAAAAATAAAAGAATATCCATGAATATACTTTGCGGTACATAGATCACTTATTTATGGAAGGTTTTCATTTTTGTTTTTTCTATGTTTTCTACATTTCAGAAGATTGGTTAACCTTTCAAAATCTGCATTGGAAATCGCCTTATAACATATTCAGGAAATTCTTGCTGTCTCTATGGATGTATTCATCCATCAATTTATAGAAGAGTATGAGCATAGCTGTAAATTTTCCTGTTAAAAACAGAAATGAAAAAAACATGGGAAAAAGTAAGGTGATAGACTGACATTAGTATTGTATATGGGCTACATAGGGAGACTTGTGTCTGTCCTTGTCTCCCTCAACACACCCATTGCCATAAAGATATTCTACTGCCACTTACTTCACTTTCACTGTCACTAAATGTAAACATAAAATGTATTATATATCTCCTTTGTTTATAATTCATAAAATAAAGTGTTGTCATATGTCCTGATTACTTTTACTTTTCTCTTGCTGCTGGGACAAAATATCTGACATCCAAAATGAAGGAAGGAAAGGTTTATTTATCTTACAGGTTTTTGGAGATTTCTGTCCATAATAGACTGGTACTAAGGCAGGGTGTCATGGCATTGGGGCAATACTTCAAGGGAGCAGCCAGAGCAAAAGGAGGGGAAAGGAGCCTTTTCTCCTCCCTTATAGTGTATGCAGACAACCCTCCGACTCCCTAGGGCAGATGTAGCACTCACAAAATCTCTTTGCCCTCCTCTTGCACAGGATGAGGATATTTACAAAGTGAGAACCCTGGCTCCCTGCTGAGCCTTCTCAAGTTGACACAATGTATCAAACATAGCATCATAAAAAATAGAATATTTAAATAGAATGAATTCTTTTAAACGTAATAAGAGTATCCTTTGCTCTAGAGACTATTGAAATACCTACTTCACATATGAGTAAAACAAATGTAGAAAAGGCGATGATGATGGTTTGTGTGTGATTATGAAACAGTAAATTTAAATGAAGTTCAAATTTAAGTCGTGCTATTATGCACTCAGTGTCTTCCTTTGTTATCCAATGTGCAACTTTATAAATCCAAAATTCCAGTCCTAGCATATTAACAGTGTTGAGAGAATTAAATTCATTTTATAAATTTGATGGAAACAAGATAGCATCATAATTTTAGAATTTTGTGAAGTTGTTTTTTGTAAAGGAGCTATTTAGTTGAATGTAACATTATGGGACTGAAATGATCTTCCTTACTGACCTTACTCTATTAAAATATCAAACCATAATATTTCATAGCCTTTGCCTTTCTTTCATTATGCCTAACTATAGGTTTTATTGACCATAAAACTATGTAACCCCTCTTAAAAGTGATCCACATAAATTCTTGGATCACTTTCTTTTATCATTTAAACAGCACAGGAGATTTTTTTTTTTATCACTTCTCAGGAAGATTTTAGAATAGTATGGGAACTGAATATTGTTTTCTATTCAGCCTCCAATTAGTATTTGTATATTTGGCTAAAGGAAATAATTTTCATTTAGTCATTTGCTCTTAGGATCTATTCTTAGAATCATTATGGTCATTCATGCCTGCAATTATGCGTACTTATTTTTCAAAGCATAGTGAAATGTGCAATATTCTACAGTATGAGAGATATGCTTTATATTTATAATTATTTACATGTGATGAGACATACACACTTGACAATTCAAGTGTTAAATTGAGAATATGCTATTAGATTTTAAAAATGATTATTGGGCTTAAACTTATTAATCTTTTTTTTGGCTTTTTAGACAGGGTCTCACTGTGTGCAAGTTGGACTTGGGCTCATTTAGTAGCCCAGGCTGGTCTTGAACTCGCAATGATCCTCCTGCCTCAGCCTCCTAAATGCTGGGATTACAGGTGTGTGTTACCATGCCCAGCTATCAATCATATTTAATTAATCTCTTTGTCCTTTGAGTTTAAAGCAACAGATAGCTTTTTGATACATAAAAACATCCAACCTGCTCTAATTCAAAATTTTGCAAAGAGGTTTTTAATTTAGAAATACTTTTATCTTTATTTATATTTTCTTATTTTAATAAGGTAAGTTTTTTTTTCTTTTGGATCTCTCAGAGGAAATGCACAGAAGATAAGCTCTGAATTTGGAGATGTACAAAAGGGGAAACTTTAAAATTGTTTCTTCCCTTCTTTTTGTAAACTTAGTTCATTCTTCAGAAAATGAGATGAAGCATGAAAATGAAATTGATATCAGCCAGTCTAAGGAATGTTCATGCTTATTTGTAATAAAGAATTGGTCAGAAGGTTGAGATTTCATCAGTATAAAATTTGGTAGTTATCTGTGAAGATCATAGACTGTACAATTTTTGAATCATGCTGGCATAGCTTATTAAAGTTTCAGTATATAGCGAGAGTTTCTACATAATAAATCTATCTAGCACATACTCCAATAAAGTGAGAAGCATAGAAAGATGCTATTTTTCTTTACATTACTAAGCAAATTAATGTATATTAGATCTAGAAATAATAAAAAGCTACTGTTTATGTGTTGCTTAGGTACCCATTTCAACCATTAGCTATATCATAGGAAAATATATATTAATGATCTGTGAGGACATAATACCATTCTTATTATAGGACTGAAGGTGGCTAGCTTCCAAAGAATACTCCATTCCTCCTTGATATCTATTCTCAATTTCACTATATATAACTCACATTACTTTGCAAATGTCTGCATGCTCTTGTCATTCATAATCATCTTTCAGAAAATAGTGTGTTAAGGTATGATCAAAAGCTACAGTGAATGTTTGAATTTTTAAAAAATATGCCGCAGTAAATGACACATTACAATTAATCTTCTGTGTTTCAAACACTCTTATCCCATCACTCTTGCCAATCTCTGAAGCAATCCTGAAAGAATTACAAGGGTGCATAGCCATGCCCAGATCATAGCTTTTCTTGAAGTCGAGAAAGAACAAGAGCTAGCAAGAGCTTGTTGGCCATTATGTGACCTAACTGAAGCACTTGTGCATTTGCTTCTGAACCTCAGGTTCAAGATGTCTTTTGGACATAATGGAAAATTTTCTGAAATAGATGAAGGAAGATGTTATTAAACTAAATTCAGACCCAACAGACAGTGCTCAAGAGGCAAGGATCTTCTAATTTTTTTTAATGGAGGTCATTTTGTATCTTTTTTAAAATGAGTAATAATAGTGAGTCCAAAAAGATAAGCAGCCGTTTAGGAAAGCCTCTGGCCAGTTATCCTGGAGCTTGAAGCATATTGCTAGATTTTCCACTGGTCTCTGTGTAAATATACAAAAACATATACAAAGAACCATCCACAAAGGCATTATTTATTAGGAAAAAGATGAGGTCAAATGAGGCTATTTTACATACTGTATTCATTGGGGCATATTAGAAGAACCCTTTGAAGTAGAAAAAGGAATTAAAGTAGAAAAGAGTGGTTAAAATAACAGATGGCTTAAATACCTAAAAGGCCTGACTTAATCTCATGGAGTTCATATTTCTTAGTCAGAAATTAATTCAAATTGTTTACATCTTGAGTGTGATACTGTGCAAATAAACATTGTCTCTTGTATCCCAAACTTGCTACTCTTCTTCTTTTGTTATGTGTTCAATTGTGTGCCCTTAAAATTTGTATGCTGAAGTTCTAACCCCAGTGCTTTGGAATGCAACTGTTTTGGGAAAGATGGTTTTTATGAGGTCATTCAAGTTGAATGAAGTTAGTAGTATGGGTGCTAGTCCCATATGTCTGGTGGCCTTACAAAAAAGTTAGGTACCACTATACAAGAAAGACCTTGTAAAGATAGCAGAACATGGTGGTCAACTATAAGCTAAAGGGAAATTCCAGGCCTTGGAAGAAGCAAACTCCAATGACACCTCTATCTTAGACTTCTAGTCTCCAGAACACTGAGAAAATAAATTTCAGGCATCCCTACCTTCTCACTCTGTGGCACTCTGCTATGCCAGCCAAACAAACTAATACATCAACTGTTTTATCTTTCTCTTAGAAATATGCTTTCTTATATTAATCTTGATGCTTGATGTGTTTTGCTATAAGCTATGTGTGTCTGGTGTCCTATATAGATTGAGACACTCTGTAAGTTTTATTTATTATTGCTATTTGAGTCATTTTAATGTAGTAATCCTTACAGAATCTAGATACTATGATGTCTGTTCTCATGAAGAACAAAAACTGAAACAAAATAATTTTGTCTTTGATTATGAGATACAGTTTTACTTGATAAGAAAAAACAACATAGTTCTAATTATCTATCTCAATCTGTGTTTTTTCTGATGCCCTTCAGTCTTTCATAAGACTTACAAATCACTCACTTTTTTGCATTTTAACTTGTATTGCTTAGACACATTGTATTTTTGTGATTTCTAGAAAAAGAATTATATTGCATTTTAATTATACTAATTCCATCCTTCTTGAGCTGTAAAAAAAACAGTAACTTTGTCATAGTGTTTCAATGGAGTGAATAAAACAGACATAAGAGCACTAAAAACTAAGAGACCTAAAAACATTTTTCCTAAAATTAAAATTACTTGGAAATTTCTAAAAGTTATGCTTCATTTGAAATGTTATGTACATCCACTTAAGTATGTTAAATATTTATTCATCTTGATATTTTAGAAATAAATGCTCACTCTATACTAATGAATGGATTAATGTGCAAAAAAATTGAGGACCATGTAAACCAATAGCATTGTAAATTGACAAAACACTAAGAAGAAGCCCATCACAGGATCAAAATTGAATATCCTGCTAGTTTTGACTTATGATGAGTGGAATAAACAAATGAACTAATAAAATAAAAATTATTGAGATACGTTCGGTTTTTAAACATCTCCAAAATGATGACTGGAATTTGCATCCTTAATTTTTAGATAAAAAACAAATTTCAGTAGAGAATTGTGATTTTGGATTAGATTTTAAAGAATGTTTATAAATCTTATGAAAAGACTATTTTCCTTTACTATGAGATTTTAATCACTTTCTTTGACAAATAATTAATAACTGTAAAATAAAGAATTATTTGAGAATTATAACTCCAAAATAGCTAGACTATGTACCAAAGTCTCATGGCCCATCAACTTGAGAGATGATTATGTCTCAGAAAACTCCCTTCCAACCTATAGCTGATCAGAAAGAAGATATTGGTACATTGCAAAGAAAATAAATGCATTTGTTTTGGCTTTTTACTGTACTTATTTACTCAAACATTCCTTTTAGAATCATAGCAACATCTGGAATGTTTCAAACATAATGCATACTTAGGTAAACAGAATAAACATAAGAGCATTCTTATGATCTGCCATATATTTAATTTTGGTCTAAATCTCTTAAAGATTGTTTCTTTAACTTTAGTAATAATTCTTTGGAAAGCCAAATATTTCAAACTGGTTTTAGTAAAATACCCTATAATTTGCTGTAAAATAGTTAATCTGTTGATTTGAGCATTTCACCAAAGGATATGTATTTTCCTCACTGGAGTTTATATTTTTTACCTTTCTATTTAAGAAAATAGCAATAACAAGAACTATTCCAACTAATTCCATTCACTACTCACACTAAAATGGTTATATAATAAAAGCTATTAATCTTAGAAATGCTGTTTAAAGTACAGGAGGGATTGAGCTATGTGGAGGGAAAAGCATTAAACACAGCAGTTCTTAAATTGAAATCTATGTCTCCAAATACTCAAATTGATGTAGCTGCATTCTCTGACACTAGGATGCTTAATTGAAGCCTTTTTCTTTGTTCTTCCTTAGCCAATACTAAGCCCCAAGAGCAGTCTGTTCAATCGCTCTTTTTAAGTGCACTTATAAATCAACATTATGAGAAATGTCTTCAGTGTACGTAGAACACTGTTTATGAATGGTAAACAGTGATTTGAGCCCTTTCGTTTGACCTCAGACCTTTCCTCTAAAGCTACCCAGCAATGTAGTGTGTTCATTCAGTATCTTAGTGCAAAATTATTGATTTACTTAGATGACTTTCTTAGAGAACATCAAACTCTTCAGATACATTTTCTCTTTGTATCTACACTATTTAGTGTTTGCTGGTAGCCTAGGTTTTTATTAAAATTTAGAGGTGTCTGTACTTTTACCTTCTCAATAATTGAAAATTTGGAGGCTTACTGTAAACACATTACATCAAAGTCTAGAAAGTCCTTTGTTAAAAAACAGAATCAATTTTATTGAAATTGAATTCTGCAAACAAAATGCAAGCACAATCGACCGGTTTAATAGGGTTGTTGGTAGCTTTATACCTTAACCCAAGATGCCCTGCTGTCTACATTTTCAAACTGACTCATTAAAGTCTAGAAATACTGTTGTAAATTAGAACATTATGATCTGTTATCTGCTTGGTCACATCAGAATAGAAAAATCATATTTGAACTATACTCATCTCCACTTACAGTATTTTTTAAAAAGTCAATAATATTTAAGATACAACAAAATACACTATTTTACAATTTCATGACTGGATCCACTTAGCAGAGAAAAAAGTAGCAATTTTGGAAAATGCCTTTGAGATTCATCCAAACTAATTCAACACTTATTGGACATTGTGGGTTAATAATTCTGGTTTTATTATTGTAATAGAAAAATGTTTATTGTTGTATATTTTTTGCTTCATGTTCATTAATATCTAGAAATTCTAATTGGTGTTTTCATATTTTAATTAAAGTTCTATTTGCATTATGTCAGCTTCAGCATTTCAAGTACTACATCAGTGAGAATGTCTCAAAATTGATACTTGAAAGAGGCAGTTACACTTTTGATCAGCTTGGTGAAAGTTAAAGATTCATTGCCCACACTATTTGGATTAAATTAATACTTTCACACAAGCAAAATATATAAACAAAGAATTTATACACATAAAAAAGGGAATAAAGAGGATTGCATTATCAGACAAGTTACCATAATGGCTAATTAAAGCTTAATCTTATGGGTATCTCTAGCATAAATGTGCCTCATGGTTATTTCACCTGAGATGTGAGCAAAGGGACTGGGGTATGGATACATTAACTTTATCACTTAGTGACTGAGGGATCTTGACAGAGTGAATGATACCAGTTCTCAGTCTCTGTCAGTCTGCTGTGCTATCAGTCAGAGGAAGATCTTTCAGTTAGTGAAAAATCAGGCAAAAAAGATGAAAGTGCCAGCTGTGGAGAGAAAGGCAAGAGCCTCCCGAAGCCACCTTTACAACATTACAACAAAACAACTTAGGTACTTAATTCGTAATAGAAAATTTTTCTTTCTGCTCACAGTTGGGACCACAGATTGTAGTTGTAATCTAATAATCAATTTTTCCACTGCTTTGGGCCCATGGGTGAGGTAGCACATCCAGCCAGGAGCAAGCCATTTATAGTACCAGCCAAGAGAAAAAGAAAATAGAGAAGGCCAGGGACCCAAAGTCACCATCAAAGCTTCAATGACTAAACTTTGCTCACTAGATCCTAATTCCTAAGGATTCCACCACCTTCCATCCTGGGGACTAAGCCTTTAACACGAAGACCTATGGTAGGGTATTTATTCTAGCCATAGAAAGATGTATGGGTATACCCAATAAAGACATATTTCAGAATCAAATCTCATCATAGCTATGATTCAAACCAGAACTCATGAAAATAATTGAGGTGATTGAATTATTGACTCATCAGTAACAGCAGCATTGCACCTTGCATGTGTAAGACTTTGCAGTTATAGCTTCCTATCACTGCAATGAAATACCTGAGATAATCTATTTAAAAAGAGGAAAGGTTTATTTTAGCGCACAGATTCAGAGCTTTCAGTCCATCTTAGATTTGTTAATTGATTTGGGGTCTCTTTAAACTAACACATCAAGGTTGGACTGTACAACTGAGGAAGCCGCTTACTTTCCAGCAGCTAGGAAACAGAGAGATAGAAGGAGCTGAGGTTTCAAGATGCCCTCCTGCTACACACTCCCGTCAGCCAGTTGCTCCCCACTAGGCAGCATTTCCTAAAAGTTCTGCCATTTTCTGAGGTGAGGATCAAGCCTTTAACAGGTAGGCCTTTGGAGGACATTTCAGATCCAAACCAGAGCAATTCTCTTATGTATTTTTATATGTTGACAATTTTATGTTCTTAAAAAATTGCATCTTTGGAGGGAAAAATTCAAAATATTCCAGTAATAATTTGAGAATTTGTTTAACATGTAGCATATTGCCAACTTTGTATCTGTGATCAAGCAATTTTCCTACTTCTAGATCTCAGTTTCTAAATTAATTAGAATTCTTGATGCCAGAAGTAGCAAAATCTAGTCTGAATTAGCCTATGGGAAATACAGGATTTTGGGCCCATAAAGTCAATACTGTGAGAAGCAAATGAATCCAACATTGTTAGAAGCTGTTTGTCTCAGAATTATATCCTTGCATTTTTAAATTTCATTTTTCTTCCTTTCTGTAGATAGCTGATCAACTAGTTTTATGTAAACACTGGGAAGGAGAGCCATCAACAACTTTGGGTTCTTAACTCCAGCTACACCAACTGACATGAAAATTGATGCTTCTCTGGCTCAGCTGTTGCTGGAGCACATGTCTACCTTAGAGTATCTCCAAAAAGTCAAGGCAGTTGATATTAAGAAGATGTGCACCCATGATCATAGCTGCACAATTTGTGATAGCCAGGTTTTAAAAAACAACCCAAATGTCCATCAACTGAGGAATAGATAAGAAAGACATGGTATTTTTATACAATAGAATACTACTCAGTCATAAAGAATGATAAACTCAAAGCTTTTATAAGTAAATGGATAAAACCAGAAACCATACTCATAGGTAAACTCACATTTGCCTGTGTAAACACTGTATTGTCTACTAGTATAAGAAACTGAAAGAGTAAATAAGATCAAAAAGTTACAATAGATATAGTAAAAGGAAAAGAAACTGCTCAAAGGGAAATTACATCGTTTGATCAGTCTTGCATGCCTGTATTTGGTAACCTGAGCAACTATTTTGAAATAACAATATGCAATATAACAACCATTGTTAAATTCCTATCATCTTGTTTTGAAATCCTATATTGCAATTGCTTTTGTTGCTGTTGTTGTCATTTTGCTTTTGTTGTTTTCTGATTGTTTGCTTCTTAATTTTTCTGTTGTTTTCTCTTTAAAATAAAAAAAAGGTAATTTACTAATTATCCATCTTTCTTTATAGCAAGAAAAAGCAATTTTGATTGGAAATTCTTAGCAAAATCTCATATTTGGAAAGAGGATTAAGCAATTTTGGAACAAAAAGCAATGGATGCTCTTCCTTCCCAAAAGGTAAAAAGCAACTAAACAGTATTTAAAACATGTGTGTAAATATATGCGTTTATACAATCATATTCAAATGCAAGACTGCCTCTCAAGAACCATGTGCCTATAAATAACTGGCAATTATGTCGATATCTTCAAAATGAGCCATGATGGGTAAAATCAAATGAAATGCTATTATTAGTATTACTAAATTTTTTTGTCTTTTCTAAATATTTGATTCCATCTGCAAGAATTATATTGGTGAAACTGTAGCGATGGTGGAAGCTGAAGGGGAGTGGAATTAGCATTGACTGCACATCCTTTCCTTTTATTTGTGCAATAAAATTTTGCAAGTTTATAATTCTTTATTTCAATTTGATTTGAGAACCAGTTGTGGTGCAACACACTTGTAATCCCAGCACTATGGAGACTGAGGCAGAAGGATCATAATAAGTTCAATGCTAGACTGGGATATGTAACAAGTTCAAGATCAGCCTGTACTATATATGTTATGGATGTTGTCTCAAAAATTCAATTTCAGAAGAGATTGATTAAATAAAACTGAATTTTCTCCTAAATCCTCATTATAACTCAACTACTAATGCTTATCTAATGAGGATTCCCTTTTCCCCCATGAAACGAAATTTATATTATCACACATTTGAAATGGAATTTAAATTTTCTAGTCTAAATTAAACAATGGCATTCTTACTAGGACCCTGTTACTTTACACTGAATCTCATATAAAGGAAACCATTTGACATCTAATGTTCACATTTCCTGCTTTGGATCTACACAAGCCGATATGAAAAAGCAAATGGACTTTAGAACATTTTCAACTTTTGTTCATTTCTCTTCTGTGAAATTTATGACACTGAACAGTTGCATCTTTACTCTGATCTTGATTTAATCATCTGTCTGGCCAATAATGACCTTTATTAATACAAATACACTTAAATGAGTAACCAAATCCTGCTCAGAACAACAACCTTTAACATAAATGGCAACCACTTAGAATAAAAGTTTCATAGTGAAATCAAATTAAAAGAATAACCTTAAAATTATCATGTAGAATAGGAAGATATTGGTCTTATAGGTAATTACTAAGAATTTCAAGCACACACATGCAAGAACATACAAACACATAAACATGCACCCATTTTCAAGGTCAGCATAATGAGAAAAATTTGAAATATATTTGGCACACTTCACATGCAAAATATTCTTTTTGGTTATTGTTTTAGTTAAACTTAATTTGTTTTAACTAAAATGTGTAAGATGGCAGGGAGTTTGGCTCAGTGGCTTAAGCGCCTGACTGGCAGGTGCGAAGTTGTGAGTTCAATCCCCGGTGCCGCAAAAATAAATAAATAAATAAAAAATAAAAATTAAAAAAAATTTAAAAATAAAATAAAATGTGTAAAATGTATGTTGTAAAGAAGGCCATGTTCTCAAAGTAGGAAATTTTTGTAGTAGAAATTGTTATGTTCAATGAAAAGAAAATTTGTTGAAAATTGTTGCTAGCCTATATACTGTATTTGTTATAAAGTATGATGGCAAATACACGAAAATGCACAAAACATATTTGTGAAGTGTGTCAGCACAAAATGATCACATGCAAGTAAACACAGAGCAAGTTAAGACACAGAATATTAACAGTACCCCAGGAGTTCTCCAGTGCTTCTTCCCTTTCAGGATATTCCTTTCCTTCCCAAAGGAAAATAACCTCATTTCCAGAACACAGTTCTGTATTTCTTGGGACTTCACATAGGTTGACTCTTGAAGAAATAATTATTTTAAGTGCACTTTAACTCACATTCTATTTCTGATACCCATTTACATCATGTAATAGTCTATTACAGTATTGTACAATATTTCACAATGTTATATATCCATTCAAATGATTATATACATTATTGTTGTTTTGGTTTAGTCAATTTTATATAATATTATTAACAATTTTATATGTATAGTTTAATATATTAATAAACTATATATAGTTTAATATTTATCTTCACATATCTTTGCTCATTAAATGAAAGTGGAACTACTAGGTAATGGAATAAATATAGGTTTGGTTGTAGGGAATATTGCCAAAAGTTTTCCCAATGTAGTTGTAATAATTTAAATGACATACTGCTCTAGCAGCATATGTCAGTTTTAATTGCATTAAATCATATGTCAAAATTACATTGTCACTATTAAACATTTGTACCTAATGTAGTTTTGGGATACTGGTATTTAATTGTGGGTTTAGCATGTATTTCACCCATGACAAATGCTGAATGCTTTTCAGATTTTTATTGTCCACCTACATATTGATTTGGAAAATTTTTATTCAACTGTAGAACATTTTTAATTGTTTTTCAGTCTTTTGTCAATTGATCTACAGGAGATATTTTCATATCCTGAACACAAATCTCATGTTAGTGATCTGAAAGATAACTAAAAAAAGGTATGGACTAAATGATCACATTTTGCAAGTGAAAGAATTTATATTTTTAAATACTTTGAGACATTTTACAAAAATAAAGCAAAAATAAAAAGCAAAGCAAAACAGTAAGACAACAAAATCAATATAACAAAGTAAAACTAGCAGGCATAATGATCCTTTTTATGCATAGCAAATATATTTTTCTTCAAATGTCTTGCCATTTTTCTTTCATTAGCATGTGTTTTGAATAATGCAGGCTTTTTTATTTTTATATAGCTCAATATTGTATTTTATACCCTTCTATGTCCAATCTATTTCAAAACATTTTGTATCCATCTATTTTTTTCTCCCCACTTCTCTATTGCAATTATTGTAAACACTATAGGTCTTCAAATTAACTAGGGTAGTTTCTTCTCCCTTTCTTTATTTTCTAAATTTGTCTCTGCTATTTTTGACCTTTTACATACTTCTATGTTTTTAGATCCAGCTTGGCAGTTTCAATAATAAACTTCCTGGGACTATTATTGATGTTGTTCACAAGTTTATTTTAGGAAAACATAATCAATAATCATGATGCATATTGTAGTTTTAAAATTTTTTTAAATTTTCTTCCAGTAATGTTTTTGAATTTTCTCTATGTGATTTTCTCCCAGCTTTTATTTGATATGTTTATAAATAACTGATGATTCTTATTTAGTTACAAAACTTCTTTTAGGATTTTAAGCTATTTTTCATTTTTAGTTATAAAATATTTCATTTCTAAAAATCGCAGTTTTACTTGTATTTTTTCAATCATTTTATATGTTATTTCTTGTTACTGTTTTACTGAAGAAGTCTGGCACAATTTGTAAAGATAGGCCTTCATTTCTCCTTCCTTTTTTCAGGCAGAAAGGTCTCAATATTTCATTTTTAAGGATGCAGTTTTAGTAGGTTTTCAGGAAGATTTATTTCATAAGTTTAAGGCAGTCTGTTATACATACCTGCTCTGCTAAGAATTTCTTAATATTGGATTTCATCAAATGCTTTGTCTATACTTATTTAGATGATTCTAGTTTTAACTACGAATTCTGTTAGTGTAATGACAATTAATTAACTTTTCGATTTTTGAGCCAAGTTCGCATTATTGAAATAAATTCAACTTGGCCTTGAGATTTTCCTCATATTTCCAATTGCCGTATTTATTTTCTTATTACATTTTAGGATCACATTCATCCATGGTTATGCAGGATATTTTCCTGTAATTTTACCTTATGCAGCAAGGTTTGCTGTTTACACCAATTTTATATAGGTTTCATATAGTATGCTGGCAAGTATTTTATTTTTCATTTGTTTTGTTGAAGAAAAGGAGTCAGAGTAGTTACAGTGGAGAAAGGTGAAAATAATATCTCCTCTAAACAACTGATGCAATAAGAGAAAAGGGGCCATGGTTAGGACTTGATGCAATTCTAGGATTAACAAAGGCATGTACAGATTTATAGCCAAAGAGTGGGATGAATATTGGATGTCAGTGGATGGAAAATTACTTACAGAAATACCAAGGATAGGAGATATCCTTTTTCAAATGGCATTGCACCATTCTTTAGGAAGGAAAACTGGGAAGGTGAATATTGGGAATGATCAGATATCACGGGGAGGTGGGTATTCTCTAAACTGGCTTCTCAGGATGATTGCTAAAAGTGGATTTTGCAAGTTGATTAAAAATGGGAACTAGAATTAAGGTCTAGTTGAGTAAAAGACACCAAGAAACTTTTTTAAGATAAGATCAGGAAGAAAGTCCTTGTTCCTCTGAAATAATTCCTCTGAAATAATTTAGATGGTATAATTGCTATTATCATTTTGTATCATCCACTGCCTGCACCCCAACTGACCTTGGGATTATCTTTCCAAGCAGGTTTTAATTTCACATTTAAATTTATAATAGTTTGACCAACCACATTTTGTCTTATTTTATTTTTCAGTTTTGGAAAGTTCTTCTCAATGATTATTTCCACTTAATCAAATTGTCCAGTATATTAGTATAAGATGCTGATATATTCATCTGGAATTTTTATACCTCAGTTATTTTTTCTGAATGATAGTCTTTTGTTACAAAATACTATAGAATTGCTTGAAAATACTTTCATTAATAGGATACTATTTAAATGAATGGCAACTGGCTTAAATAAGACAAACTCACCTCATTCAGATAGTTACTGAGCTAAATCATTGTTTGAATACTTGCAGTTGTGGAAAATTATTTAAAAAATCAAGGTTAGTTATATTTAATCATTCTTTAGTGATGTATTACTAAGTTTAGTTTTCTCTTTAATTATTTTTACTAATTAGATTACTAATTTTAGTCTATTTTTCTAATCTCATAAATTGTATAATTTATCTGCATAAAATATGGAATATGGTGATTTTGATTTCCTTTGATAATGTCAGAGGAAAAAATTACTGAAAACTTATATTGGGGGGGAAAAAACTGGGAATCCAGCTCAGTGGCATAAGCACTTGCCTGGCAAGTGCAAGGTCATGAGTTCAATCACCAGTACAAAAAAACAAAAGAACAAAAAAAAAGAAAAGATCAATTATATGGGTTAATATTGACCTCTATAATTCTGGAAAAGTTACCCTCTGTACAAACTTAATTTTCCTGTTTTGCGAATGTTTTATTGTCACTCATCTCATGGGATTATTCGTAGGTTACACGTTTGTTCGTATAGTACATATTGTAGTCTGTAAGATATATTTAATAAGTCATAGAGAATATTAAGAACACCTGTTAACATTATTAAGAGGATATAACAATATTACCCTGGATAGAAACATTATCAAAATCTACAAAACAAGTAATTTCAATTCAACATATTTAAAATAGTATAAGAAGAATTCAAGTTGGCATTCTGAGGAAACAAATTCAGTTGTAAAAGTCTGTACATGGAAAGCTTTTGGGAGGGAGAGAAATGTTTTTTAGAACAATTACAGGGGTGTGTGGAGGAAGGGTTCCTAAGTGGAGGTCTAGAACACTGTTGCATTTTAAAATTTTTTCAAGTTTAATGAATCAGTGGTTTATTTAACAAGATCATTTCCATATAAGATTGTGATTTACAGCAGTTACAATGTTATGTGACATGAAGATCTTGTGTACAGTCATAAATTTTACACCTTTTTTCTTCAGATTCCCCTATCTTGCTTAGCAGTAAAAGTCATTTTTAGATTTACATAAACACATTCTTTACAACTCCCACCTTCACAGATATAAGAGTATAAATAGCACTAGGTATTTGATAAATAAGTCAAAGGATAATAGGTATAGCTATGCAGTTGTAACATCTAATGAGTTTCTGAAGCCTTAAGGCTTGACAATCTGTGGTGTTTCCAACATGTCTTCAACTACTTTAGGAGAGTATTTTGTTGCTTTATTACTTTGAACTGCAAACTAGTAAGCACTATTGATCTGAGAGATGCCTAACTCACACAGATGAAAATGCAATAAAAACTAAGGAAGTTGAGTCATCTACTGGATAAAAGTGAACGATTGTTTTTGATTTAGTTTTGTATTATAAAATTAAATTTTAAAGTAGTATAGTTTCTATGAAATAAATTTAAGATTATTATAAAAATAATCCAGGTGGTTTGAGGCATAACCAAAATACAAGTATTATTCTGTATGCTTACTTATTATTTTACTCACTTATTGAGTTACTCACTATATGTTTATCGTGATTTTTCTGTACGTCAGGCACTATGTTCGATTTGTATTTGTATTATAAAATAGGTTCAAGAAAGGTGTATGCTGCTCTTTCATGGACCTTTTGCTCTATAGAAGGGTTAGAATGCAGGACACAACCTGCTAATATGTATGTGTGTTTTGCATGATATATATAATATGTCTAATTACATACAAGGTATGTTATATGGAATACATGTGTGTGAATCTTATGTATAATACAGATAAGAACAAAATTAACTGCAGATTATACTAACATATATATATATATATATATGCAGATGTGCATTATATAATGATATAAAATATTTATTATGCCTGTAGCAATTCAGGGAGGCTTTACAGAGATCAAATGTAAAATTGCTTTCTTGTGTTAAATTGTTTAAGATTTCTCTTAGATCAAATCCAATAGATTAGTGCAAATGGAAGGAATTACCATAGTAAATATATGAAGAGCTATGCTGTAGTCTTAAATACAGCAGGAATAGAACATTGAGAAAATTTATCCTATGGTATAGAAAGAAACCTCATGGATTGGAAGTGACTCAAAACTTTCCAAGTGGGAGTAATAGAGCTTGAAGTCAAGTTCTCTCTCATCATCCACTTTTGAGCCTTTGGCTTTTAAGAAATTTTCTAAACAATAACACCTAACAAATAGTTAACAACAACAACCATTACATTAACAACACAATAGCTAGTATTAATTGCATACTAAGTACCAGGTATTAGTCTATGCTTTTAATTATCATTTAATCTTTCTATATTTCTTTCTTTCTTTCTTTCTTTCTTTCTTTCTTTCTCTTTCTTTCATCTCTGAGACAGAATCTTGCTGTATATTTCAGAATAAGCTTGAATGTACTATGTAGCCCAGGGTGATTTTGAATTCCTAGCTACCCTTTAGACTTCAAAGTGCTGGGACTACAGTCATCTATCACTGTCTGATTGATTCTTCTTTATTTTATTCTATGAAGAATGTGATGAAATTTGATTTTCTTCCCTAATTTATATTTGAGAAAATTTAAAATTAGAAAAAATGGAAAGAAAACTTACACACAAGAGGTGAGGAAGATGAGTTGAAGTGGAGGGAGTGAAATGAGAAAAAAGAATCAAGATATATCTTGTACAGCTACAAATTCCCTGTAATAAATGTGATCATCATGTATACATACAATATGCCAATAGAATTAATTAACTAACAAATATAAAAGGTACACAAATTTCATAATATTTTAGGTTAATTTCTTGCAGTTTTGTGATTAGACAGAATGATTTAGATGTGAAACAAAATACTTATATAAAAAAGTGAAAAACAATATGCAAAATCTTGTCAATTTACTTTCCTGTCTAGGTAAAGTGAGTCCTGTAACTTGATGATAACTTTGTAAATAGTGTTACAGTATAATTTGATAAATTGTGGCTTGTTATTCATTCTTGTTCTCTTTGAATATACTGTTTTTAAGCAATTTAGAGGGAGACAACTTCAAACTGGCCTTCAGTTTGTATGAAAACTGGTCTGTGTCTCATTTATCTGTATTTCAGGTTTGTAGTAGGAAAGCTTAAAGATTCTGTGTTATACAGCAAGATTTTCATCAATGGTGCCAAATTCCAAGTGTTGGATACCCATGTTTATGAGAGTGGACAAAATTTTGTCTATCATTGTGACTGCTACGGTTTGTATTTGAATGTTCCCTCAAAGCCTCATGTAGTCATGGGGGCAGGCTTCTAGAATTTGTGAGTGATCCATGGTCCAATGCTGGGATTATGGGTGTGAATGCTACACTCACCCTAGGGTGGGTGGCCTACATACAATATATGGGACAGAAAGAGTCTCTCTACACTCCTCCCTTCTTGTTCTTGTTGCTTTTGCTGTTTTCCGCTGCCATGAAATGTTGCCCCTGTGTTATGCCACCCTGCCTTGGAGCCAGGGTGGTTATATACTGAAACCTTCACAAACTGTGAGCTAAATAAACCTTTCCTTCCTTCATTTTGGTCATCAGTTATTTTGTCTCAGCAATAAGACAAAAGTAATCAATATAGAATGTGGTATCAGGAGTGGGGTCAGGAAGGCTTCCACCCAGATATCAGAAGTCCTGGGAGGCCAGTCAGTGTGCCCCTGAAAGAGCAATGTTTAAAGCTGTGACTATGAAACAAAAGATGCAGTGGAGACCCCAGAGGTTTGGAAAGGCCAAGAACATGGATCATCTGAGGAAAACTGCAAGGAGATATCAGAGCAGGCCTAAGAGAGAAGCCATGGGATCTACAACCACAAGAAATGCTGTATGGGCAGAGTCCCCCAAGCCCTTTGCCACAAACTGCTTTGAATGTTCCACATGGAATTATAGGGACTTAATGTTTGCCCTGCTGGATGTTGGACTTCCTTTGGATCCATTTCTTTGTATCCCCCTATTTGTACCCTTTGGAATGCTAATACTTGTTTTGTGCCACTGAATGTTGAAAGTGTTCAACTTTTCATTTTTACAGGGGATCACAGCTGAGAGTTTCCCTTAGATCACAGAGGAGACTTGGGAGTTGGACTTTTCAGCAGTGCTAAATCTGATAGGACTTCAGCAACTCTCAGAGATGGACTAAATGTCTTTTTCATAAAGGGTGTGCTTGAGTCTTTGGGGGATCAGAGGCAGAATGTTATGGTTTGTGTCTGGGTGTCCCTCCAGAACTCATGCAGTTGTCAGGGCAGGCTTCTAGAATTTTTGATTGATTCATGGTCCAGTGGTGGAATTATGGCTGTGAGTGTTATACCTACCCTACAATGGGCAGCCTACATACAATATGTAGGACAGAAAGAGTCTCTCCATGATCCTCCTTCTTTACTCTTGTTGTTTTTGCTGTTTTGTGCTGCCAAGAAGTGTTATTCCTGTGCCACTCCACCCTTCCTTGGAGCCAGCTAATTATGGACCGAAACTTCCACAATCTGTGAACTACAAAAACCTTTCCTTTTTCCATTTGTGGCATTGGGTATTTTGTCTCAGCAATGGGAGAAAAGTAACCAATACAGTGGCCATACAGTGTCTGTATTTTGCTCATTTTCTCTGCATCTTGGTTGCACTTGAACATCAGTAGAAGAGAAAATTGCATTAGACTTACTTCTGATTTTACATGCTTCTATTTTTTTATTTTAAAAAGCAACAGAAAAGAGTATAGAAATGATACAAATTTCAAAACAAATAGTAGGAAATTAACACTAGTTAATATAATGCATATCGTTATCTTAGAAGTACTTGTCCACGCTATAAGATTTAGGGACAAAAAATGATCAAACAATCAAACAAGGAAAGCACAAACTGTTCTTTTAGATGAACTAACAGAGATTAGTAGTATAGTTATCTATTTTGTATATATGTATATATATATATGTATTTATACACTCATACATACATACAATATTACTCAGTTATAAAGAAGGATAGTCTTGAGGGTTTTATAGGCAAATGAAGGCAACTTGAGACTAAACTCTTAAGTGAAATAAATCAAACTCACATTTGTAAATATCATATTGTCTCCCTAGTGTAAAAAAAAAAGAAAAAATGAAACAGTAATAAGATCCAAAATGTTCAGTAGATATTGTGATAGTGAAAGGGAAAGAAAATGCTGAAAAGGAAAGAACAACTGGGATAGGGGGAATGAGAAAAGGAAGGAGGGAAAAGATTATATGTATATAGGTATACATATATACATGCTTCTCTTGATTTTAAATCTGCACATTATGACTTCCTGAGTGCTTCTCGGATGAAAAACTGTTACATTAATCATGTTTTGTCAGATTTCCTAGACCCCAACCAGGTTCAAAGATATTAAGTATACCTTGGAGCTTGCCTACTATCCCTAGAAATTGATATACAATTACCAATATATTGGCATATTTAATAAAATTGAAAATACAAAAATAATATAGCACGAGAATAAATTATTCATTACATATTGATAGTTATTAAAATGACAAGAGAATTTTATGACATGAAAAGATTAATGAAATTTTATGTTAACATAAATATTGAGGATTTAATACCTAATCTAGATTTCAAATTATTGATACCTTAAACTTGTGTTATACTCATATATGAATGAGTATTAAGAGTGTTTCATAAATTGATCTCATTAATGCACAATGATTCCCCTCTTCCCCTACTTGACAGAGTAGTGTCTGTTGAGAAAAAGATCTAAAATTAATGCCCTTTCTCCTTAGATATCTGTTGATTTTTTGGCTGCATTTTTGGACAGAACAAGAAAAATTGGAATAAGAAAAAAAAAAGCTAATGTGTTTTTGCAGGTAATGTGGTCATAGTGGAAACTGCTTTAGCCTGAAGAAATATTGCAGAATTAAAAAGATATCAGCCTAAGAACTTCTGCTGTCCTTTAAATGAGGGTATTACCTACTCTAACTGGATTATGAAAAACAGCTTTTGCTGTGAGTGAAACAAGTGGGGAGAGATTAGGGAAAGCTCAGATATGTTTACTAGCATTCCTTTCAGAACCAATTAACCTGAATTGTAGAATAATTTCGTCATAGCGGTGGGATTTTCATTAAGGATATCCTATATTGAAATGTAAGAATAGAGGAACATCTATTCTTTCAAATAATTATTCTTTGGCATTCACTGTTCTAAGAACTATCTGTCACTGTCATCCCTCATTTGTCTTCCATGACACATCAGTAGTAGGTAGTTATGTTAGCCCCACATTACAGTGAAAACAACTGTAACTTGGAATAGATCACTATCCTTTTTCAGATTCTCAAATACAGTTGAGTTTGGACATAAGCCACTGTTTAAAATGAGATAGTCCTTGTCTCCAAAATCTATGCCTTTCATGGCCATATTATTTTACCTTTTACAATACATTGTTCCATAAAATAGGTAAAAAATGAGGAAATGAAAAGTTAACTGATTTTAAATTCACATTTTTATTACTTTAAAATACAAATGAATGATAAAATGAAAGAATAACTTGCTGTGTGAAGCCAGAAAACTATAATAAAATGGGTTCATGGCATATCATAGTTCTGGGCTATTCCATTAGAAAGAGTTTGATTTATTCAAATCCTGCTGTAATTGTTTCAAAAACTAAATGAAAGTGCAATCATCTATTATCATATAGACGGATTAAATTCTAAATTGGATTTTTTAGTTTAAGATGAAAAAAGTAAGCTAACTTCCAAAATGGCTTAAGATTGAACTTTATCTTTCAGTATGGAAAAATAGCTTTAAGAGACTCATAGAAGAATGAGCCTGATAAAAGAATCTTTTAAAGAAGCATAGTAATACAAATGATGGTTTTATAAGCAAATTATCCTAAATATTATATTTTGTTCTTTGACATATTACTATGAACTATGATACATTGTAAAATATTTTTACAGTAAAACTCCCTTTTGCTATATGGTAATTCCTTTTAGATGAAATACAGAGTTCTAGGATGAATGTTAAAATAAAAACATACACACTCAGGCACATGGGGGCACATCAGCATAATATGTATAGTTCACTTTACTAATTCAGAAAGATGATCATATAAATGCATTGTTTTATATATATATATATATATATATATATATATATATATATTTCCACCTAATTAAGGGAGCCAGAAGCATACTTATTCCTCCAAGGGCATCATCATGGGCAGTTCTGCTTGCCCTAAGGCAGGAAGAGCCTTTATAGAATTCTAGTTTGAGAAGTCATTTAGCAATGCTACTTGTGAAAACTGAGAGATTTAGGGGAAAATAAAGTCCATGAAGGGTAGGCTATTTTAACGACTATGTACAAAATATG
The DNA here is from genome assembly GCA_004363535.1 of Dasyprocta punctata. NCBI lineage: Eukaryota > Metazoa > Chordata > Mammalia > Rodentia > Dasyproctidae > Dasyprocta > Dasyprocta punctata. The sequence goes on from RJWM01006078.1 coordinate 24,202, forward strand.
GGAAGAGATCAATGGTTCCTGATCACAACTGGAAGCCCCCACCCCGAGGTACAGTTGATATTGTCTGAAATATTTTTCAATAGCAAAAATATGAAAAGATGCTACTGGAATCCAGTGTGTAAAGGACAGGAATTTTATTAAACATCTCATAATGCATCTCAGCTACCCTTACAAGAAAAAAAAAGAAAGAAAGAAAAATTTCCACTTGAACCTACAAAAAATTTTCTTTTATGGTCACCACTAGTTTATATTTGTAGATTCTTACTTTTTATGCAGGGATTCAAACTAGGCAAAACACAACTACACATGAGTCACTACCTCTATACCTCAGAGCATTTACATAGATGACTGCATTTCATTTTACTAAGAAAATGAAAGTGGCATTTCTCCCTACACAAGCCTGCAATTGGAAAGTAAACACTAACTTTCTAATTTACATTTTTAATTTTTGCATGATTAGGCCAGACCATGTAAATTCTGTAAATTCACTTCCAGATTAAAATATTTAGGACATGAAACTTATCTGCAGAAAAGCTTTGTGTAAAAATCAGCTGGCATGCTTTGGAAAATGCAGGTATTTAAACCCTACACCACAGAGTTTTGATTTATTACATGAACTAGGTTCAAGAAATTTTTCTTCTAACAAGAATCTCACATGATTCTGATGTTCTTCATTTCCTTGATGGAAATGGAATGAAATTCCCTTGAAACTAACAGATCTAGTTGCATATTAAATAATAATTTATAAGTTTGCACTTGAACATCTTTGATACAATAATTCAGTGTAAATTATGAAGAAATATGAGCTAAGATTTGAGATGCACAAGTAATGTGAAAATAAATCATTTGTATGTAATCAATATTTATGCAAATATTCTTCAAAAGCATTTTAAAACTTAACCTCCTGTTGACATATAGTGAGGCCCCAAATTATTTTTGAATTACTAAGCAAATGAATGGTTAGTAGAGGGGTAAAATATAGTATGTGTGACTTTGTATTTCCTTCCATGTAGTCAGAGTTCAAGGAGGATGGATTTTTGGTACATGCATGTATTGGAGATATCAAGAAAAAACTGAAAAATGCAAATACATCTGTTCTTTAGTGATAGTATTATTTTTTTAGGTTTTCTAATCAAACTTAAATTGTTTGATAGAGTCTTAGTTTGAAATGTTTGTTGTTATTTTCAAAGGTTACAGAAAACATATTACTAAACAATAAAATTAGAGACAAAATAACAAGCAAAATTCATGGATACAGGGCCTATTTGGAGAATTAGTAAAATCAAAAGGTGAAAGCTAGGACAAAACATGAGAACTATGCCACATGGTTTTTAGTCTATGAGAAATCCAAAATAAAAATAAAGAGCAAAATAAAAGTTAGATAACAGGAAGTAGGGAGATTGATCAAGAGATGAAGGAGTGTTGATTGAGGGGATGGAAAGTGAGAGAAAGATGGAACTAAGATGTACATGTACCAACTCTACGTGTAACTAATGTAAACCTTATATATCCAAACACAGAAAAATGAAAAGCATCAGGAGATGGAGGGAGAAGGAAGGAGAGGGCATGAAAGTAGTAATTGAGATATGTTTTGTGCATGTACCAACTCCCCACAAGGACTCTAAACATTCTGCACCATAAACTTGTACTAATAAAAACATTTTTAGGTGTACCAAAATATTATTCTCTATGTTTTCACATTCTTTAGCTCCATTGTCACTTCTGGATAAGGTGTGTCTTTCACTATAATGTATACAAAATTGAACCTTGTTAGGAGAGAAATGTTAAGAGGAATTTTGCTTTGGAATCTATTATACAAAATGCAAAGAGCCAAGGAAAATGAGAATTTACAAAAGAAAGACTGAAAGCCAATACAGAAATGAAGTTTATAATAAATGAAATTGTCTAAGAGTAAAGAAATATGGCTACTATTCTTACAGGGCAGTGCCACTAGTTACACAATGTACCAAGTACAACTATCTAGAGAGCATATGCTGAAGAAGCCATGCAGTGCCCTGTCTTCTGTTCATTTCCATCTCTCAAGCTTTCAACTTTAAGTATATTCTGAGTTAACTAAAAATAGTATTGTTTCCTTTCAAATGATAAACCAAGGCTGTTGGCCTTTCCACTTACAAGAAATAATGACAACTAAGCTTACACGTTGTTTACAATTAACACATACATGCATACATGTGTATATATAGTTATGCACGTTAGCATACAACTATCTCTATGCATATGGCTGCAACAGATGATGAAGGTCATTGATACTCTTCCTCCTGCTGCCTTTTTCTTCTTTTATATCTGGGTAAGCTCAGTGACTGCTTAACCAAGTTAATATGATGAGAATAGTATGCCAGGTTATAGGTGTGAGACTTAAGACATTTATAACTTCTACCCCCTGTTTCTTATCCACTACACGCTGGAGAAGTCTTACAGAGCCCCACCTTTCTGGTCACTTCCACAAACGACCAGATAGGAAAGGGAAGCCCTCATGGTTCCTATCAGCTATTTAGCACTAAAGAACATTAGTTTGTGTAAAATGGAGCACAAGAATATCCCACTTGGAATAGAGGAATTATCTTTGCCCAAACTGACAACATACAAAATTGTGAGGTATAATAGAAGAGTTGTTTCAACCTTCACGTGCCGCAGTGGTTTATTACATAGAACCGGAAAACTGCAAAGGAGGCCATTTTCTTACTTTCAGTTCCTGAGTGCTCATCATTGTCCCAATTACTCAACATCCACTGACTGTGATTCATTTATGAACAATAATTAATTATCAATGCATAATATTTTATTTATTATCTCTGTGCAACTGAATATAAATATAATAAAAGTTGAAATCACCTGATGTGTTTTCTCTTTGGACACTAACTCATAAATGTGCTTGACACATCCCTGGCACTTATTTATCACATCACTCAAGTGAGTTAAAAGTATCATATTTTGATAAATATAATGAGAAACCATACATGCTTTAAATTGAATATCTTCAGAAATTAAATAATGGAGGATCTCTTACATACATTCTTAAAGCATCAAGATCAACTGAAAATAAACATATCGTATTTTCCATTGTATTTGTTTGTAATATTCTTTGGCCAGGTAATTTAGAGAGACAGTAAATGAGGTGTGAGGCTGAACAGTTTCAAAAGCTTTTAGAAAACACTTTTCAATCATAAGCAGATGTCCAGTGTCAAACTCAGTATGATATAAGGTATTTGCCGGGTTCAGGCCAGCACATCCTAAAAGAGATATGAATTAAGACACATGAAACAGAGAATATCTTTGTTGGGGTGGCAGAGAATTCCACCAGAATGAAGTCCCAAATGAACTTAAACTCCTAGTTTTATTGAGTCACAAAAAAAAGGCATTGTGTTCTGCTGAACACCAGCGTTTATTTGAGATGAAAAAGTCATGATGACAATTATGCCAAATTGTTCATTTTATCAGCTTGTTCCCAGGATGTTTCTCATTGTTTCACTAGCAAACTTTGTCTCTGCTTGAGCTGACAGAACATTTCATTTTCAAGATGTTCTGACTTTCCAGGGTCAACAATCTCCTGCACCGAGTCAGCTGGAGCAGATGTTAACCTGCTGGGTGTGGCAAGGAACTCCACATCTCCCCCTTTTTGTTTCTTTGAGCAGTTGATGAGGGAGCCAAACTTGATGCTGGTTTCAGTGTGACTATGTTTTTAGTCAGATTTTACTGAAAAACAGAGAAGAAAACATCCCCAAGAATACCTGATGTCCAGGGTCGGGAATTCAGACAGCTTAGATTAGATTTTAAAATTTTGTACCACTCCGAGTGGCTTATTCTTGAGCAGCCAGGATTTTTTGTTGAATTTGGTCATGCAGCCTCTGTACATCAAAGGCAACATTACCTTTAGAGGGCCCACTTAAGTGTTTTTTCTTCTTTTTTTAAAATCATTTTTCGTGTATTTTGGGTCTCATACCAAGGAGGGGGTATAACTCAAATATATTTATAGTGCCAATCACAGGCAAGAAAATTTCTCATATTAAATACAGGAAAGTGTACCCCAAGGATTTCAGTAACTGTTTCTCCAAGTTATAATCAGGTAAGCAGTTTTTTTAAATCAATAAATGGTTGAATATTAAGGGTTGCTATGACATTAAGTATAGCATGGCTATTTAGCAGTCTATATAGATTGAATCAAAGAAGCAATCTCAGGAGCAGCTGTGACCAGAACAACTGTAGCAGTCACAAGTGCAACATTAAGCATATCAATAACCACATAGGGTGGCAGAGACCATCAAGAGTTTGAGTGAAGATATCAAGGGCACAGCTCTCTTTCCAAGGATGGGTCATGTTGACAGGTAAATAAGCAAATGTCTTTTGATGTAGCACTAAAATGTTAGAATTTGTAGGCCCCTGAGGCAAACAAGCAGAATATGTAGAGCTGTGACAGGTAACTTCATACAGAGAATCCTAAAGAGAAATGTTAAGGAGCCCTTGTAAAAAGACATAACCATGGCTACTGCACACTGAGGTAGAAAGTACTGTTAGGATGAAACATAAGTTTGCTTTGGCTTCCATCTTGAGATAATTGCACTTGCCTTAGCTGGAATGGATGGAAGGAAAGTTCACATCTTTAGAGGGGAGTCTGTGATGGGCTGTTATCCAAGAAGTGTTAATGTGCAGAGAAACCAGCTTTGTTATAAACAGCGAAATGTGAAATATTGGAAGTACACGCAGAAAGTATATAGTTATATTTCTCATGAAGATAGCCTCCTGGTCCCCAATCAATAAAGGTTAAATTGTGTAGTAGTGTTTTTTGACTGATGGGGCTTCTACAATGTTGCAAGTTTATTTCATGATATCCATTTTTTTTTTTTTTTTTTTTTTTTTTTTTTTTTTTTTTTTTTTTTTTTTTTTTTTTTTTTTGTGCCGGGGATCAAACTCACATCCTCACACTTGCCAGGCAGGCACTTAAGCCACTGAGTTAAATCCCCAGCCCAGCGTGCAAATTTTTGATGACATGTTAAAGAGGTAAAATGGGTCTAGGTTCATTAGTAGTATTTTTATCATGTTTATATTTCTCCAAGATAAGAATTCAGGAGCATTGTGACCAGGGGGCAGGTGAAGCCACCTTTCCACCTTTAGGAGTTAAATACGAAGGATCAGTACTCATGCAGTTTGGGGGTTGAGAGGACCAGTATATTGTGATAGAGGATAAGGAGTTACTGGAGGGGGTTCTATGCCTCCTCTCCAGCAACTTCAACTGTTGAATACAGGAAAAGAGGAGTTAAACCAAATCACTGTTTCCCAGTAAGGGCGATCTTGTACAAAAGCCCAATTGGGGCAGCTTGTCCCAGAGGGAGATTTCTCAAGAGCTGACTGTGACAAACATGGCCAGATAAGGAGTCAAAAGCATCTTTCATTGTCCTGTGTGCTGAAGAACTTTCATCAGCTCACTGAATCATCTTCTTGAGGCTTCCCCAGATCACCTCTGCAGTGTGTCCCAGGCAACAGGAATGGCGATTGGTCCTTCCTCTCTTCCAGGCAGAAGTTCTCTGTTTGTGGGGCTGGATTTTTTTTTTTTTCTCAGAAGGCCATGGTAAGGTTTCACCAAACCTGTCAGCAACTGCATCAGTACCTCCTATAACAACACATAAGCAAACCCTCAATCCCATGTTAAAAGAGGCCAGGGCCTTCCCAGAGCTCTGCACTAGCATCCTCCCATAAGACTAAAGAGTGATCTGTTTGATTGGACTTAGTAGTCCAATGTCAATTTTTTTAGGAGGAGTGTTGGTCATTAACGTTGAAAAAATTAAGGATTATTAAACTGTTACGTAACTCCATTTTTGAAGTTTATTTTCTGTCCTTGTCCTTTTTGTCCTATTCCCTTTTTGTCTTTGCAATATATTTTTAGTATTTGATGGGCTCTGTCAAGTAGCACTTGGCCTTGAGCATTATAGGGAATGCTGGCTATACATGAAATATTCCACTGCTTACAGAAGGTTTGAAAATCAGAGGCAGTGTAAGCTGGACCATTGTCTGTTTTGATTTGTTTAGAAGTGTGGATATGAGCAAAACCGTTAAGGCAATGGCGTAAAACATGAGAAGCAGCTTCACCACATTATGTGGTGGTATGAAATGTTCTTGAATATGTATCGATAGAAACATGTGCATGAGACACCTGGCCAAAACAGTTGGGATATGAGTAACATCCCCTTGTCAAATTTGATTAGGCCCCAAACCATGGGGGCTGACTCCCTGCAGTGGGCCAGTGCTCCACCCACCTTTGCCATGAGGAACATTGTTGAACAGTACGTCGATCTTAGGTGTTAGATAAAGAGAAATCTCTGTCTGGGGCTGACCAGTTTTTATATAAAATTTTCGAGAAACAGAGGCCTCTTCCAAAAGTCATCATAATCAGCATTTGCATTGGCATTCCTTCTGCTAAGAGTCCATTGTTTTAGATCTCATATGACTTACACCTTCTCATTGTTGAAGTGTTACTTACTCAGACTGACTTTCTCTCACAGCCCTGTTACTGTTCACCTGGAATTCCTCGGCTTTATTTTTCATAGATATTTTAATTATTGCATCAGATTCTTATTTGTCCATGCCATGTACCACCACACAAAGTTCCATGAATTCAAGAACTTTGTCTTATTCAGTATTTTATCTTCAGTGGCTAGAACAGTGTCAGGAAGGTAGTGTTTAGAATAAATGGACAATAATTGAATGAATAAATGTAACCACTATTCCATCCACCATTTCTTTAAAAGCCATGCTTTTAATGTAGAATGAAACAGCAGAATAAATAATGCTCTTCCAAAATTCTGACATACTTCAGACATGTAAGGGTAAAAACAGAATCATAGAAATATAATTCAGACTATTATTAACAGTATTTATTTGAAGGTCATTAGGTGCATATATACTGAATTTACCTTTAATGTCATAAAGGTTCTTAAAGACATTTGAAGATGCAAGTTAATGAAAAATTGGTATACTGGAAAATTTTTTCTTGAAAAGCAAATAGATTGCACTGAATTTTCTATTTCAAGAACTGATTAATATATTTTAAATGAATGCAGAATGAACTCAAACATATGCATTTGCTAATTAGTAGGCAAAATATATTCATCTCATTTTCAAAATATATTCATGTTATAGATTTTCTTTTATAAGTGGTTGCAAAGTAGATTTATGAATACTTGATGTCAAACAAGACATTTCTTTTCTAAGACTACCTTACACTCTGAAATATGAGATTTAAAACTAATAAATATTCTTTTACTCTTGCCAGTTAATCTCCTAGGTAATAAAGAGATGGTAAGTTGTAGCAAAAAAAACCAAAAAACCAAAACCAAAAACCCTCTTTAACCTTAACTGTATTATTTATTTTGTTTGCCGATGAGATATGTCAACATTTACACAGTGAAGTGAACCTAAATGCATATTTCCATTTAAATCAAATTCATCTCCTTCAGAGTTTAAGTGTATATTCAAGGAACAAAATTGGTTTCTCTTACAGAACTAAAATCAGTTACCATTTATTTCCAGCAAAGAGGTTATCAACATGCTTGACTGGATAAACTATTCAAGCCTTGAGATTTCCTAAACTGTTTTTGCACAGACATTCTAAAACATGACATATTAGGACATCTAGTAAACTAATTTGGGAGTGGAAGTATATTAAACACTATTTATGACTCAGGGTCTTGCATGCTATACGAAATCCTATTAAGAAAAGAACCCCAGAGCATCATGAAAAATGGAAACTAGATAAAACTGAGCAAAAAGTGAGTTTGTCAACTCATAAATTTAATGTTTAGTTTTCCAGCATTTCACCTTGGAAAATAGAGAGATGTTGAAAATTATATTTTCATATACTCTCCAGTTGGTCAACTCCTCCAAAAGCATTTTTCCTTACTCCTTATCTTAGTCACTTTTCTCATTTCTCATTTCTCATTGCTGGGACAAAATGCCAAACACTCACCACTTTAGAGAGGAGGGAATTATTTGTCAGTGCTTTTAGAGGCTTCGGTCAATAATCAGCTAGTTCTAAGGCAAAACCAGCACTGCGGAAATGAATGGAGGAGGAAATTTCTTGTCTTGGCAGTTAAGAAGCAGAGGGAAAGAAGGGAGGAATCTAGGAGAGAAATATATGGGTCAAACTGCCAGGGCTGCCTTGTCCACTGCCTAACAGCACATTTACTTAAGAATAATCAATCCATTGATGAGTACAGCACTTCATGATCTAATCACCTTCCAAAAGACGTACCACCAAACACAAGTAGCTTCTGAAGAACACTCTGTTTGGAAACCACAACATTCATTAGCATATATTTTGTTAGCAATGCCTCTAGAGACTATTTTCTTTCAGAGAAAAAAACAAAACAAAACAAAACAAAAAAGCAAAACAATGAAACACATTTAGGCATATACCACTTTTGCCCTAATTCCTATCAGAATGTATTTTGAATTATTTATGGCAGTTGACCATTTCACAAAAATTGTAATAGAGCTTATAAACTACTGTATCAAATTCCTTAATTACATTAGATATGGCTAAGGATAAATTTATCCTAAAATGCAGATGATTATGCCTGGCAAAATTCTTGAGTTCCAAATTAACTGCATATAAAGAAAAAACATACGTAAAATAAGTACATAATTTGACTAGAGTTATATACGTTAGTTCTTGGGAGAGATTCTCAAGAACACAGAAATCCTCTTTGCTTCTTTGCCAATTCTCAACTAATATTCTATCCCTTACTTAACCTGTGTTATCTCACAAGTATCTTATAGTTTCTTGCCTCTTTCTGATTCCTCAGAATCCTGCCTTGTACTGCTACTGTCACACCTCAGCTTCCAGACTGAAATGTACATCTACCTCCCATCTATTGAGTACCTGCTGTTTATATATACTACCAGACCTCACACATACCTTTAATCTTTACAGAACTCATGGGCATCCTACCTTCATTTCACCAGCAAAAAGACTAAAATTCAATGGCATTTGTATAATCAAAACCTAGGTTTTTCTTTATCTAAAGAAAAATTATTTTCCTGTAAACATAGTATTTAATGCAGTATATCAAAATATTTGGGGAAGTCAGATATAAGGTATAAGGTATATTTCTATAAATTACAAGAAAATGTAAAGAAACGAAATGTGATCTTTATAATACACCACGAAATGACAGTTGTTTGTAAATGTTTAGTTAGATCAAGTCTTTATACAGATACCCACATAGATGTATCCATGTCATGCAATCCCATTTCAAAAGCTTCAGGTATTATAGCTTTATAACTGATACATCTGTGCATATTTTAATGTTTTTTAAATAATGTTTTTCCAAAAATTTCCAACTACCTGCCAGATATTACTTTAGGATTATCAAACCAACACACAAGTTAAACATGGTTGAATCAGTTTCATTATTTAACTACCCCCTGTATTTGTTCCTAGTATTAGCTTTCTGATAGTGTACGCCCAAATATGAAGACTCTGAACTTTGTTGTCAACTTTTTTGTAATCCCAGAACTTGGCTGAGGCAGGAGGATCATTGAATTTGAGGCCAGCCTGAACTACATAGTGAGACCCTGTCTCAAAAAAGCAGAAAAAAAAATCAAACCAAACCAAACCAAACCAAAACAAAAATCTGTCCTTTGACTTTTTGCAAAATAAAAATTTTCCAGGTTTTAAAATTCATCGACAAATTGTTATTATCTACAAGCATTTGCATGTTTCTTTATTTAGAGGAGATCATGAAAAAAGCTCTACCTGGTAGCAATATTATTCCTTTAAAAGTTTATCCCATTTTTTCTCAAAAAATTATTTTTCATTTACTCTAAGAGCCTGGCTTATGAAAAGTCTTTCTCTTTTTGAATATAAGAATTACTACTTAAATTGAGTTTCCAGTTTACTCATGAAAGAAGTTATTAAAATATAATTACACAAAGAAATTATAATTTATATTGTGATAAGGTCCAAGAATAAAAGAATTCAATATAAACTGAATAGATTTACTTTCCTATCCCAATTTTGAGCAAAGTAAAAAATGGTCAGAAAAAGTCTGTCAAAGGAAGTGACATATGAGATAATACCTGAAAGACTTCAAGTCAGTAGGAAGTATGGTAAATCTGAGCAAAGGCAGAGCATGTTAGAAGATTTTAATGAGGAAAAAAATGACATTCTTAGGAAATTAAAGGAGGAAAATCTAGCAGAATAAATATCAAGTATTAGAATATCCTGTGGTGAGAACAGAGAGTAGTGAGGGGCTGAGTCATGCAGTCTGCAAATCTATGTTAACTAGTTTAGATTTTAGAAGCTTTCAAAATATTGTAAAAGTTAAGAACATAGGGGAAGGATAATATGTAGACTTTAAATGATTTATCTGTCTAGTAAGAAGTATAACACACTTCAGCAAGAAAAAATGGAAATAACAAGTGATTTTGAAGGCTATGACTTTATGGGTAGGAGAGGTAAAAGCTTGTCTTATGATAAAGCGTTGGAAGTAAGTGAATAGAGAAGAAAGATGGATTTTAAAAGTATGTTGGAGATTGAAATTACTAAAAAAAAATCAGTGGAATTGGCAGGACAGACAAGGAATGTGAAGAATAATTTCCAGTTATATAGATGCAATCCCAAATAGATGAAGGATAACATTTTAAACCTAAGATTAGTATATTTTGATTTTCAATTAACAAAACTATGGTGTACATTTTACTATTTAAATCAACACTTAACAGGTATCTAAAATGAACCACAGCCTATGATATATAAGACAGTTCTGTGTAGGATTATCCCACCTTGGAAGTAAGTAAAGAATATAAACTATACTTCTATTTGTTTAAAGTTTGCTACAGAGTATTTTAACAGTATATGTTTAGGAAGAATGAAATACCATGTATATTTTAGTTAGTTGGACTAGTCAGGTATTTAGTTTTCAATTATATAATGAGTTAAAGATTTTAAGATCTGGTTGTCAAGTTCTTTACAAACAAAAAAATCACATTCCTAAAAAGTATCTATATTAAGAACTTTAAAACAGAGAAACAATTGAGTCATATTTACTCTGAGATAGATTGGCATCAGGAGATTACAAATGTTCTGTTTCGCAAACTGAAGTTGATACCGTTTTATCTACTTGTTTGAATAAAGGTCTGAGAATTAAATATCATCTGATGGCCTTTTGATTCCACTTAGAAAACAAAAGTTGGAAGGAGCAGCATACATTTTCTAATCACAAGACAAATTAGATAATCTATGCAAGCCAGACATTCTTTGAATCCATCTGAGGTAATAGAACTAATTATGAAACCTTAGGAGACATAACTGTGTCTTAGAAGTGATCAGAAGTAAGTATTGACACGGTGAGTATTGATAGCAGATTCTGGGAGGAAAGTGTTGAGTTTCAGCTAATCTTTTCCTTAAATGGTAAGTGATAAAGTGATTTTTGAAATCAGTATGAAACTCATATATAGTACAGATATGAGGACAGTTTGCAATTACATGCATTCTCTTTTTCCAGAGATTTTTTTATTTATTTTATTTATTTATCTATTTTTTGAGGAATTTACCAGACAAACTTGTGCAGGTCAGGAGACCGGAGGCATTCTTCCTGTTTGTATATAGGAGACTGAAGGTAGAAACCATTTTTCTCCATAAAAACAGTATTTGCCTTGGTCATTCTTTCCTGCAAAAATTAAGCCTTACATTGTTGAGAAATTCAGCACACTGTGTAACCCTGCAAGTGTAAAGATACCTGTGGTTGGACTTTTTTTGAAAGAAAAAACACAAAAACAAAAACAAGGTGTGAAAATTGCTCCACGCCAGTATTATTTCAGTTGTTGTACTACCAGGGAAAGTACAGGATTAGTGAGAACATCCTAGCTATGAGATGTATGATACATAACTCACCTCAGATTGAGACAGATTAGAACATTAGTTAATACACTCAGCCAACATTTTCAGTCTAATAAGCTATGTTAATGAAGTTTCCTCCAAAAGACAGGCCAAATAGTGTGTGTGTGTGTGTGTGTGTGTGTGTGTGTTTGAACATGAGAGGGTATTATGAAAGGTGAGAAATTTGAAGATTTATATTCTGGAGGCCTAAGAAAAAGAGACTCAGTGGTGCAAATTATATCCTGTATCAAAAAATAATGGAAGATTGATGACCCACCTCAAGACGATGAGGCAAAGATGGCAAATACTTTTTTTGCTCAAAATTTGTTCTATTCAGTTCTTGAATGGATTGGATAAACCCAGCCAGTATTAAAGAGGGCCATCTGCTTTAGTCAGTCTTCAGATTCAAATATTAATTTCCTCCAGAATCATCCTCTTGGACACTCCCATCGTAAGTTTCAACCAAATATATGACTCCTGTGACCCAGTGAATTTGACAGAAAAGGTTAACCTCCGCACAATCTCTGAATGGGAGTCAATGGTACTTTACTACTGGGGAAGAGATGAAAGTAAGAAGATAGACAAGATGAAGGGAAAGCATAAGGTTGAGTATAGAATAAAAAGAATGGGAAAATATTTCAGAAAATCAATCTTCTTATTCTGAGAAAGATAAAATTAAAGGGAGTTGAAATTAAACATATTGCAATTAACAGTACAAATGAATTTCCACTTACTAACGTAACAATTTAAGAGGAATGCATAATCTTTTTATAATAATTTCCAAAGTGGGTCCACATTTGTAGATTCAGCCCATTGCACATGGAAAACATTTGGAAATCAAAAATTTGCACCTGGGTATGGGCATGTTAGAATTCAGTGCTGGAGTGTGTGCAAGGTTCTGTGCCCCATCAGGAGCTCCATAATACACACATACAAATGCAAATATATGTAACTATATGCACAATCTATACTAATATGCATACCTTTTCATGCCAGTATTCCCATAATTAAGTATAACAACTATGCATATAGAATCTACATTGTATTGAGTATTATAGTGATGAATCAAAATATCCAAGAAGTGTTAAGGTGCAGATAAACCAGCTTTTTCTAGATTATGAAATTATTGCTTTAACAGTGAAATGTGAAAATAGCCAGGCTTGTTGGCGTACACCCTTAATCCCAGCACTTGGGAGGCTGAGGTAGGTGGAGGCTTATGAGTTCGAGGCCGGCTTGGGCTACAACAGGAGAAAGGCGGGCCTGAACTACATGGTGCAACCCTGTCTCAGAAATAGTAGGGTTGGGAGTTTGGCTCAGTGGCTTAAGTGCCTTCTTGGCAGCAAGTGTGAGGTTGAGTCTGATCCCCAGTACTGACAAAAAAAATAAATAAATAAAATATATAAGAGAATATGCATATGTGTTACATAAGTACCATTTTATAAAATGGACATATACATTGCTATATTTTGATATCCCCATTCATAACTAGAAACGATTTCCCCACGGATACCAATGGATAATTATGGATCTATATAAATTGAAGGATACTGAATGTGGATATTTTTTAGAAAATACCATATAAGAAATAATAATAATTACAAAAATCTTTCAAGGCATAAAGATGAAAGAATTTTTGAAAATCTTACTTATGTGTACAGTATGATTTTTTCTGGAAATGAAGGTAAAGCTATTGGATAATTTCAAAGGAGAATGTTTCATTTTATACTTGGTATCATATAAAAAATTAATTTTAAAAAGATAAATTTCAGTTCATGTAAGTTAACAACTACTGCTCTTTGAAAAAAAGAGCGAAGATGAGAAAATATTTGCAAAATATTTGTGTGATAAAGGTCCTTTGAAAATGTAATATATACTCTCAAAACTACTTAAGAACAAGAAAATGCTTAACCCAAGAAAAAGATAAATGCTTGACTGACTAGCAAAGTTACATATAGATGGAAATAGGCTGATGGTATACCCTCAGAAAAGTATTTAGTTGTGAAGTTCAAATCAAACAAGGAGTTACCATTAGATTTCTATTTAGAAAAACTGAGAACTACAAAAAAACCAAACATACAAAGTTACTAATGATGCATAGAAGTGGAGCTCTTCAAATGCAGTACTGTTGTCATGCATATTTGTTTAATCAATTTAGGAAGCAATGTGTTTTTTCTAGATTTAAACACACATTTACCTTACAAATTCTTCTAATAAGTATTTAACCACAAAAAGCAAAAAACAAAAAAAAACAAAAAAAGTGTTCACATAAAAGTTGTATCTGAGCATTCATTTTGGTTTCGTTAATAATCAACAAGGAATTGACCCCAGTAATTATTAGTGACGAATGATAGATAAATAAACAATACATTGATAAAACAGAATACTACATAGCAATAAAAATGAACAAATTATTGACACATACAATAAAATAATCAGAAGTACCTATGCTAAGTGAAAGCTTCTCTTTATTTTTGCATAAAAGTATTTGCATATATTCTTAAAAATGAATTAGACATTTGAAGTGTTAGTTTTTGTCAGAAATTGCAAGCATTAGAAGGTTTGACTATAAAAAGATATGAAGGAATTTATGAGGGAGCTAGAATTGCTTTGTACATTAATCTAGGATGGAGTTTTAGGGTGTAAATTCATAGATGTGTATATCAAAATGAGAAATTCATTTCATTTGTAAGTTATACCTCAAAAAATCAAACTGATAAAATAGAGGAAAACAATATTCTGTACCTTTTAAACTAGTACATTTGAAAGAGAATAAGGTAGTACAAAATATGAAACGCTTATCTTTTAGCATCAATTTTTGGCTCAAAATTTCTTCAAATACTTCATTGATAATATAATACCCTGAGTCTGGAGATAGATGAGTGGGTCAACAATCATTGCTAGATTGCTGTAACCTATAATTACAGGTTGCATTTGATTTTATGTTAGATAAGCAGTGTCACATCTATTTAATATTTTTTGATTTTTTTGATGATTTCAGAGAAAATTAAGTAGACTAGAATTTGTCTTCTAACAGTTAAGTACTAGATTATGAGCTCAGGTTTTTTGTTTGTTTGTTTGTTTGTTTTTTGTTTTTGTTTTTGTTTCTTGGCACCAGGGATTTAGCTCACAGCCTCACGCCTGCCAGACAGGCCCTTAAACCACCGAGGCAAACTCCCAGCCCTAATTTTTTAAGGCAAGGTCGCACTGTGTAGCTCAGGCAGGCCCTGCGCTCGCGTAGTAGAATGAGCAGGCCTCGAACTCAAAACGCTCCTCCTACCTCAGCCTCCCGAGTGCCGGGATTAAAGGCGTGCACCACCACGCCCAGTTTGAGCTCAGAATTCAAAAATGATTTTTCTCCCTCGTCCCAAAGAAAATCCGGTTCAATGTAATGTCAAAATAATATTAAACATTGACAATATATTTTCTATGTACTATAGTGGTTGTATGTTCCAAAAAATTAAGAATTCCGAGTGTCAATAGTCTTCCCAAAGACAAGGCTACTGAAGAAACCTGTGAAGGTGAAGGTGGATAGGCAATTTGATTGGCTTGGACGCATCCAGGTGTGTCTGAGTGGGTCATGGATGTGTGGCTTTGAAGTCTAATTCTTGTCCAAGGTTTCTTCCTCATGGTGCAGTTCTCTTGATTTTTTTTTTCTCAGTTGTCATGAGCTAAATATCTTCACTCTGCCATTTCCTCTGCTATGGTGTTCCTACCTTGGAAAGAGTGGGTCATGCACTCTGAAACCAGAAGCAAAAACAAACCACTTCTTCAAGTGATGCATGTTAGGTATGGTGTCCCAGTGACAGGAAATCTGACTACTACAGTGTCAAAAAAACTGTTAGAGATCCATGATTCATTAATTAGAGCAAAGAGATCGCAGTTATAATAAGATAGTACAAGCTAAGAATGGAAATAAAAATGTACTTCACCCATTTCATATTCATTCTCAAACCCAGGCAAGCTCTTCACCTTCCCTCTATATCCTTCTACCTGTCTCACTCATTAGTAAAATACACACCCATACTAACCTGTTTTTTATTAGGATGAACTCTTTTTCTTCTGGTTATGTTTATTTTCACAAATACATTTCTTTCTATTTAACTTCTTTCCAAATTTCATAAGGTTCCCCTATCTTTTCAAATCATTCTGAACAGTGGAGTTAGAAAGGTATCACTTTATTTTCTGGAATGCTGAAATACTGTAATACTCTAATATAACTCGGCAATGCATACAAAAGAGAAAGTCATTCTTGTCTGAAAAGACAAGATTTCAAATCCACACTTTGATAAACCTTAAGACTTTGCAAACACTGAATTAATTTTTTTTGACCAGTGTAGCTTCCGTGTCCTTTGGCCAAGTGTTTCCAATTGATAATATTATAAGATAAGAGGGATTTTGAGTAACTCTTCACTTGTTGACACACACTAGATAATTTTGACATCTCTTTGTGATTTATTTGTAGTAGTTATCTAGGGAGAGCTTTTTTTTAAATCAGTTTCATGAGATGGTCAGAATCTTGACTGTGTAATGCCAGATTTGAAACAAAGGGAATAAATACCAAGAGACATCATTTTCAGGTATAGGAAAACAAGCTTTTCATTCAAGAGGATAGTTCTCTTCTTTTTCATGGTATTTTAGAGCCACATTTGCAAACAATGAGTTTAGCAAAGCCAGAAATGTCTGTACATCTTTATTATAATGCACTTTGGTTTTAACCTACTTCACCTGTCACCAACATAATGAAATCTGACATTGATGAACATGCTTAACAAGGAAACAAAAAGCCACCAAACAGAATATAGCAGGCAACAATATGCTTAATCTTATAACAACACAACTTATCCAGTACCTTTTAGACATTTGATGGGAGCTGTTCATAGACGCACACTTCATTCCCTTTATCAAGACCTCCAGGTTTGGATTTATTCTCTGAGAGGATAATCGTGCTGCATGTTCAGTAATTCTGCAGTTCAAGTATTTAGTCATTGATCTATTGCAATAATATGATAGGAATAGAGCTAGTCTTCCTAGAATGAATGAGTTTTGCATTATGAGTATGTGGTAATAAGGCAAACAAAGAAGTCATTGGGTAAACATTTCAACATTCTAGAATTAAATGTATTTTATATTGAAGATTTGAAATGTATTTAACATGCCCTTTAGGTCAGACACAGACAGGAACCGTTCCATGCCAAAATGAGACATATTTCAGAGCAAACTCTGAAAAAGAACCAGATTTTAAGCTAGGTAGGGAATCCAGTAAATTGAATTGCTATGATTAAGAAAAAATATTTTCAATAAAACTGTTATAACCTGATAATAAGTACTTTTTTCTATTTTGAGCATTTATATCTTGTGTTCTCTGGGTTTCAGCAGTATAACATTCTCTGTTCACTTTTTAAATACTCTTAATCATTGTCTGAGAGAATTTGTGTATAACCACTCTACTATCATCACAATTGTCTTTATTAGCACAACCACAAATTTTTGACTCTCTATCGTATTTATCCCCAGTCTCAAAATGTTCACAGGTGATTTTCAAGGTGTTACAGGATGAGTTGTGTCTCCAAATTTTGCATGTCCAAGCCTTTAACACCCAATGTGTACATTTTGAGATGGAGAGTTTAAAGATATCTCTAAGGTTAAATGAATGCATAAGGGTGAAGCCCTAATCCTATAGCATGGGTTTTTCCATAAGACGTAAGAGAAATAGGAGGATCCCATGCACAGAGGAAAGAGCATGTTAGAACACAGCTAGAATACAGCAACTGTAAACCCAGAAAAGAGGTCTGAACCCTGTCAATACCTCGATTTAGAATTTTCAACTTCTAGAATTGTGACAGTAAATTTCTTTGGCTATGCCACTGCTACGGTTTATATACTGTGTCAACTTGAGAAGTCTAGCAGCTTAATTAAGTAACTCAGCAGTTCTACTTCCTGGGGTGTAGAGCACAGTTACCTGGTCATTGTTACAATTTGAGAAGGTCAGAAGTTTAACTGAGAGAGCCAACAGGGATCCAGGGGGTCTTACTTTGTAAACATCCTCATCCTGTGCAAAGGAAGGCAAGGATGTTTATGGATGCTACACCCACCCTGGGTGGGGGGTGTCCTGTGTACTATGTAAAGGAGGAGAAGAGGCTTGCTCTCCCCCTTTTACTCTGGCTGCTTTTGCTTGGCTGCTGCCTTGAAGTGTTGTTCCTGTGCCATGCCACCCTGCCTTGGAGCCAGCTGATTGTGAACTGAAACCTCCAAAAACTGTAATCTAAATAAACCTTTCCTTCCCTAATTTTAGGTGTCAGGTGTTTTGTCTCAGCAACGAGTAAAAAGTAACCAAGACAGCCACGCTGTCTGTTTATTTGTTAAGGCAGCACTAGCAAGGAATATGAATGGCATCTACTGCCTTATTGTGTTCAAGATATGCCAAGGGGATTACATTATTACTTCAATGGCAACTTTCAGATATTCTGTAAGGGCAAGACCTTCATAGTCCAACAAGTTCTTAAGTCTTTACCTCCTTGCCTGAAGATACATGAGGAAAGACCTGAGCTGACTGAGCTAGTGATTTATAAGTAGCAGCTGCCACTGCCACTATGGCTTTTATTGTCAGCTACTCCACACTCTCTGTCTCATAATTTGTCTTCCTTTGGTTTGTTTTGAACTCTGAATTCTCACCTGACTCCAACTTTTGAACAAAATTTCAAAAAGGCAGACTCTCTAGGACTTACAGAGACTTTTTTTTCCTTCAGTACTGGGAGTCGAACACAGGGCCTTCACATTGAACTATATTCACAGCTTCTTGTTCTATTTTGTTTTCATTGCTTATTTTAGGCAAGTTTTTATTAAGACACACAGGCAGTTTCTAATTTAAGATCCTCCTGCATCAGCTTCGCAAAGTGTGAGAATATAGGTGTGTGCGACTATGACTGGTTGGAGACATATTTTGATAGAACACTGGATATTCTTATCTAGAAGATTCCCTTCACTCTAACTTTAGAATTGGCTTCCCTTCTTTGTTTCTGCTCAGCTGAATTCAAAATGGGACAACTGCAATGAGCAGGATCAGGAGGAAGCAGAATTTGTGCCATTACCATTATGGAGATGAGCTTTCTTGATATGTTTTCAAACATGGGTTAAACTGTCCACAGATGATTTTAATGTGCAAAACTAATTTTAGGTACAGAAAGGCAGTACACTAGAAAGAGAAATTGGCTAATCTACATGGAACATTCACTTCTTTGCAGAAAATATGTCAAATGTGACACAGATTTAAATATATTTGATCTATGCCAAAATTTTCTGGATTCTGCAGTTAATATAACTATTTTCAGGATGAGGAAAGTAACCTAATGAGGTGCTAACGAGATCATAAGGCAAGGTAATATGCTCTGATTCTAAAGACTATACTAACTTCATAAAATAAAAATAAATGCTTCCCCCATTGTCATATATAATTTGTATTTTTACTACAATGTAAAACACTCCCTATTGAAAAAAAAAACAGTTCAGTTGTTCTTTGGTCTTTGTGTCAATATAGGTCAATCAGTAAACAAGTTTTTGAAATTTAGAGAACAGGAAATTATTTCTAATTTTTTATTTTACTTACCAGAATTCAGACGTATTTTGCTTTAGGTAAGAAAAATTACTCTGAATATTTCAATTTTTAAAAATCAGATAGTCCAATTCATTTCAAATTGATGTATTGAATTCCTATTAAAGAGAAAGAACAGGAAGAGAACCGGAATCTACAAAGCTACATTAGAAAAAATTCCATTCTTATGAATAAAATGTATAATATTTGGACTTTATTTACTGTGAATCCATTTATTTGTTTCTGTTTTCACAACAAGAATAAATAAAAATAACTGAAAATAATATTTCTGATGTAAATATACTTTTATCACAGATATCCAAATTATGTTATTAGGATAAATGTGAATTTAGGCTCCTGGTGTTGATACTATTAATCCTGGAAAATATAACAACTCAAAATATCAAATGAATTCAGAACAAATTTAAAATTCTAGACACTTAACATAAGTTTATATTCATTACAGATTACAAAAGGGATAAGAACTGCTTTGGGCAACATCTTTTGAGAGCCTCAAAGTATCTGGCATCCAATGCTATATTGTTCTTTGAATATTACAAAACCAAAAATTTATCAGTACAGCAAATATTTTACAGGTGGATTTTATTTATTGAGATCTCCTTTCATTATTGTACAATATTTTTGTGTGAGTCTTTTTTAAATTTACAATGATACGAATACTCAAGTTATGTTTTCTAAATTTCTGGATAGTGTGGTATGTTTTACTAAAGTAGATGTGAAAGCCGAAAACTTGTATCACTCTATTAAACTGTAGATTCCTTTGGCTAATTCAAATAGCCAGATAGTTCTTTCTCGTATGCATCATTAACTTAGATTCTTTAAAATTGATCTAACTCATCATACTACATCCTACATTCCTTCATCTGGTGCTCAAAGTTCACCACAATCTTTTGCCATTCATTTAATTCATCCATTTCCCTACATAGTTTAAACATATAGTTTTAGTCTATGTATCCATATTCAAACTCTGTACTGTGGATTATAGTTTTGGGGAATGATTTTCTCATTGCTCTCCAATTGTTTACTTATTCAACATTCATTCATTTATTCATTCTACAGGCTTTTACTGAGCATTAGTTTTGACTTGGATTACATTCCTCACTAGTGGAGCTTATACTGTAGTAGTAAAATCTTAATTGAAATTACAGTTTTGTTGAATGGAGAGAGATAAGGAGGAGAATACAATGAACAAATTTTTGAAAAGTCTCCTAATGTTATATTGCTGTCTTAGTTACTTTACTCAATGCTGAGACAAAGGATGAAAGGTTTATTTTTAGAGGCTTTAGTCCAAAGTCACCTGGATCCAAAGCAGGGTGGCTTTGCAGGAGGCCCTTTCAGAAGAGAAACACTTAGTTCCAGGCAGAAGACAGCAACAGCAAGCCATGGGCCACAGGTATCAACAGCAGCTTCTTTCTGCCCCTTTTATATTGTATGCAGGCTACCACATTTAGGGCAGGTTCACACCAATCAGTGGGTTGATTTAGTAATCACACACCCTTAATTCCAGCATCAGACATCCTAGACAGCCAACTCTGCAAAAGCCCCACTTATGACTGCATGAGACTTTGGGGGAACATTTAGACACAAGCTATAAAAATTACTTTATATAATTATGTAACATCTGGGGAGGGTTGGATACCATCTCATACTACACCACAGTGTAATGTTCAGTGGCAAACCTCAAGCCACTGCTCCGCCCATCATGCCCTCTGCTCTGCTGGAACATGAGGCTCCCCACCGTCCTAAAGCCAGCTTCCATAAAGAACTACAGAAGTGGTTTAAAATAGAAGACAATTTATCTGAAGATGGGGAAGGAGGAAAAGATGTGACAGAAACTTATCCTGGACAGGGAGAATTCGAAAGTGATTGCTGGTGATCTCTTGTCTGCAGCTGCTTTCAGGGTTCCACCTTAGGCTCTTGAAAACTGATTGGCTCCCTGGATTGCATTTCCTCCTAACCTTAGCTTTCTTCTGGCCAAGTGACCTTTCTCTGTCCTTTAATGGAGAGTAAAATTATGAGTGAGGGAGTTTATGAACAGGTAGTTTAGGTTAACGGATTGAATAAAGGGGAGGTTTGTGATTCTTACATTAATTGCGCTACCTAGGAACTTTCTGGCCCCGAGTTCTTTACCTTTGTCTTTATAATTCCTCAGTCTAGCTGCCTTTGCCCTTCTAATTGCTGGAGTCTGTGTACAGAGGTCAACACTGCCTTATGAATTTTTAATAAAGTGTCATGAGGTCTTCACCCCATCTTTCACTTCCTACAATGCCCCAATCCCTACAATTAAGTATATGTATATATTATTATACAATTAATAGGCTAAAATAGTGTTTTTTCTGCTTTAATTTTTTAATTGGAAAATTTTTTATTTTACTTTAGAACGTTTTTATTGCATGTTTGTGATACCTAGTAATTATTTTCACCTTGAGGGATTAACACATATACATACCACATTTTCATCATTTTTACGCCCCCTGGCCCCCAACCCTCTTCTTTACCTCTGTCACAGATCTGCTTCCAATCTTCACAGAGTGTACTTCCTGTTTCTTAATAGCTCTCATTTATTTTGCTCTTTAATTTATTTCTATTTTGTGTCTAAGATGAGAGTATCTTAGAGAAACCCTGTGATATTTAATCTCATTTATTTCACTGTTATGCTATTAATATCCATCTAATTTCTTATGAATGACTCAACTCAAATTTATCCTAACTTGTTGCAAGGTAGTACCTATCAGGCAAATGTCATGATTTCATTTTCTTTCATCTATTGACAGCATGTAGGCAACTTCCGTGAAGAGTTGTGCTGTTATAATCATGACCATACATGGATCACTGTAATATGATTTCAGATCTTTTGGGGTGATTCCTAGAAGAGGTATAGCTTGGTCAATTGAAATTTCCATCTTAGTTTTTTTTTTAGCTATTTGCACATCAATTTCCATAGTTCTTGTACTAGTTTACATTTGTGCCAGCAATGGGTAGGCATTCTTTTTCCTCAAACCCTCTCCAGCACTTTTTTTGAGCCCAGAATAAATAGCCCTTCTTACCAGAAGAAGATCATCAGTGTTGTTTTGAATCACATTTCTCTAATGGCTAAAGATGATGAAAACATTTTATGTAATTATTGACCATTTGTACTTCTGAGAAGTGTCTATTCATTCTAGTTAACTACTGTTTGATTGGATGTTTTATTTGAAAGATCTAATAATTTTCAGTTCTTTATATAGCTTATAGTTTAGTTCTTTACATACCTCAGTCCTCTGTTTGAAGAGTAGCTGGCATTTTTTCCCATTTTATTGGTAGTCATTTCACTCTATTGGTTGTTCCCTTTGTTGTGCAGAAAATTTTTAATTTAACATGATCTCATTTGTTGGTTTCTGGTGTTATGTCTTGTGCAATTGGAGTTCTGTTCAGCAAGTACCTGCCTGTTCATATGTCTTTAAGCATTTCACCAATAGGTACAGTGCTTCAAGTATATTCTTCCAGCTGTTACATCCATGTCTTTGATCCATTTTGATTTTTTTTTAGTATAGGCTGAGAAATACAAATCTAGAGTCATTCTTCTGCACATGGACAACTAGTTTTTCTCATTTTTATAACTTTTTTTCTCCTTCTTGAAGGTTTGGATTTGGATTTTTTCTTGTTTCTCCAGGTCCTTGATGTATGTGGTTAGGTTATTTATTTGGAATCTATTTTCACAGTGTAAGAATCCAAAACTGTAAACATTCCTCTAAGAACTGCTTTCACTGTGTCCCTTAGGTTTTGGCATGTTGTGCCTTCCATTGTCATTTGATTCTAGGAACTTTTCAATTTCTTCCTTGATTTCTTGTATGGCCCAAGAGTTAGTGGTATGACCCAAGAGTTATTCAAGAGTTAATTATATAATTTTTATTTGTTCATTAAGTTTCCATAGTTTATTTACTATAGATTTGTACTTCGATTCTACAGTGTATAGGATCTACATAATAACACCATCAAACAAGAAAATATTAAGAAATAAATCCTGTATTCATAAATTTTACAATGTCACATGCCATGAAAGATGATTAAATGTCCAGATAAACTTAATTTCTTAATATTTTTAACTACAGGAAAATTTTTTGCATTTCTTTATTTATGAGGCTGCTTTTGTCCCAAACTGTCTTTCAATATAAGAGATAAAGATGATTTTTTGTCTTGCTTGTATATTTTTCATTCATTTGAAAGAAATAAAATGTATATGATTTTTATCAAGTGTATTGGGCAAATGCACCACTTTTTAATTTTGTCTGCTCAAATCTTCATCAACCAACTGGTTTTCTGCCCCTGTGCATCTCAAATTTAACTACTGAAAATTAAAAATTTCATGC
The DNA here is from genome assembly GCA_004363535.1 of Dasyprocta punctata. Classification (NCBI taxonomy): domain Eukaryota; kingdom Metazoa; phylum Chordata; class Mammalia; order Rodentia; family Dasyproctidae; genus Dasyprocta; species Dasyprocta punctata. The sequence continues at coordinate 48,053 of RJWM01006078.1, forward strand.
TTTTCATTTCATCCTTTATGTTGAATCCTGTTTAAAGTCTCAGTTTGCTTTGCCATGGGATGCTGTATTCCTCATTGTAAAATCTTCTTGTTTTAATGCTTCAGGATATTACATTTATTTTTGTAACTAATTTTATTGGTGCAATTTATATATATATATATATATCATATTTATCATACTTGTGCATAATATATCTTTCTACCTTGTTCTTTAAAATCTGCATATAACCTGGTATTGCAGTGATTTTTTGAAAAATGCTCAGGGGTCACACTCACACATTGCCTCATACATACCTAATAATCTCATCTGGTGCTTCCCTACCATCGTAGCCTAAATAAATAAAAAATTCTTGGTCAATTGGCAATTTTTATTTCATCCCATTATGATGGACATTTACTTAATTTTAAAATGCTATGGGGTTTGTTTTTGGAAGATAATGTCTGTTAAAAAAATACAACTCTGAGTATAAACTATTATATTCGTCTACTTAGTAGCATTTTTGTTGAATCACAAGGCTGATGCCTAACAAATTCCAATGTCAATTTTTCAGTTTTGTATTTAATGAAAACATTAAATAAAAGAACATTGCTTTAAGAATGTATGTACCACGAGTCATCTATCATCATCATCATCATCATTTTTATAGCAAGAACAGCTAACATTGAAATAATGATTGTGAAGGAAAAACAACTGCAGTAATTATCACTGAACATGTGATAAATTACAAATATGACTAAGAATATCAATATAAGTTAGTCTGAATTATCTAAGAAGCCTTTATCTTTCTCTGTCAATAAAAGTTTAAAAGCTTCATAGATTTAAAAAGAGAAATAATTTTCTAGAACACTCTTCTTAATATTTCTGATAAGGTACATTCCATAGCCAGAACTCTAAAATAACATCATTTAGTTTTTTAATTGTATATTGGACTTTCAGGTTAAATGAAAATTATTGATCGATTAATAAGTGGAAAGAACTTTTCTTACTGTTTCCTTGATCTCCCCTCTACATTAGGATAAGATCCTTTATTGACAGGGGTATTTTGTTTCCTCAACAGTATTTCTTGTCTACAACATCTGCCACATCCAACAATTCATATTTTAAAATCTAAACTAATTCATGTTTGGGATCATGATAGAATATTATTTGAAAAAATTAATTGAATTTAATTCCATGAAGATGAAAATTATAGGTAGCTCTGTAGTTAACGTATTTTCAATGACTAACATGTATTGTACTTTGGTTTGGGTAGGGTTTAGCAGTTACAGAAGTTAAAATTCATGTAGGGAATAAATACTCATAAATCTCAAGATAAATTCTGGGGAAATTAATTGCATTAGTATATTATTGCATATTAGAAAATGTTGTAACTCCTAAGTAAGATTAACTGTATACAAGTGATCCATCAGTAAATAGAGAAACAGAACAGTTTAAAAATCTAGGAATGACCCAGATCCATCAGGGATTTTAGTATATAAATGCAAGAGGACAAGAATGAATTATTCATTATATGGTTTTGACAACCGAGTATCTATGAAATAAAGCATAAAACTGAATTCATGTCTTACAACTTACATGCAATAAACTACTGAAACATGATAAAGTTAAATAAAAGTAACAGAAACAAATAACTAGGAGACATTTACAAATGCATCTTTAAATTTTCTGAGATAAATCAAATTCTTGACACAAAACTCAAAATCTGTAATAAAAATTATAAATATGATGTCACAAAATATGTACAGAAAAGTTATCATAAGGACAGTTAAAAGACTACTTTCACACTAGTGAAAGCATTTGCAACTCATACTGCAGAAGTTCATTTTTCAAATACAATTTTTATGCATCATTAAGAAAATTCTCAAGGATCCAATCATTCCAGGAGTCACTGGTTCCAGAAACTCTCACATATACCAATTGCATTCAATTCAGACATACATCCTCCTGTATATTACAAATTACATTGAGATTGCATGTAATACCTAAAACAATGTGAATGCTAAATAGATCATTGTAATGGAAATGACATGAAAAAGGACAACGTTTCATTTCATATTGAAGTTTATATTTTTGGGTGTTTGGACTTCTAAAAAAATAGTTTTATCCTTGGTTATTTGAAAACAGATGTGGATGTAGAAAACATATACATATACTATATTTATATAGTAAGTGTACTATGTAAATGACATACACATAACTTTTGAGAATAATTTTAAAGTTTGCTAAAATATAAGAAAAATATTACATTGTTCATTAAAAATGAAAGTAAACTTGCAGAAAAAATGACTTTAAAATATTTGATTTATTCCTATTGGCCTATTTTGAAATTCTGCTTTATTGTAATCTCTTTTTTCTGTTTAAAATAAAAAAAAATTGATTCATTTCAACTGAGTTACATTGAATGTTTATAAACATTTAAAACATCTAAGGTGGGAAATTTATACTTATTGATATTTCTTACATTAATGACCCAACAATTCCATTTTTATTTTAGAAACTATTTCCTCAAATTTATCAATTCTTCCAATGAAACACTATTCAAAACTTTTTAAAATGCTTTATTTACAAACTCTGAGAACTAGTAACATCCCAAATGTCCTTCAACTGGTAAGCTTATAACTAAGCTGTTACATAGCAATGGAATAAAGTGGATAATTAAGCAAGAACTGGGAACAAACTTTGGAAACACTTACCCATAATGAATATCTACTGTACTGTTACAAGTAACAGAATCCAAATTCAGAGGCCATAAACTGTCTGCTTCCATTTAGTGCCCTTTCTGGGAAAAGTAAAACTATAGAAACTTAAAACAGATCCATGGATACCAGATGCTGAAGGAAAGAATGAAGTATTGAATACAAGAAAAAGTGAATTTGGAGGGGGTTTTGATTTATTGCTGCATGCATTTACAAAAATGAATAAATGATATGCTAAAAAGGGTGAACCTCATATATATTTTATATATCAATAAAACTGACCAAAAAATAAGGTTGAACTAAAAGGCCTCAGAGGTAGTTTCAAGTATATTGTTCCAACAATAATGCACATGGTCTAAGCTATTATATTTTTTAAAGTATGAAAATATTTTTGAAATCTATGGACTGATATAAAATGATCTCTAAGCTATGATGTCATATTTTAAAAATAAGATAAAAGAGATATAGTATGTGGTATTGTATAAAAAGAATATTTTCCATAAAAATTTCAGGCGTGTGGTAAAACATTACTGAATGGGTAATTTTTGTCTCTGATTGAACAAAATAATTTCAGGATGTAATTTAATTATTTGGGTGGAAGCTTTACTTTAAGTACAACTAGGGCTGGGAGTTTGGCTCGGTGACTTAAGCGTCTGCCTGGCAGGAGCAAGGTTGTGAGTTTGATCCCCGGTGCCACAAAAAATAAAAATAAAAAATAAACAGAATGCAATTTGACAGAGCATGGGAAAGGCAAGTAGACAAGTAGAGCACTACAGTTTGGTTCAGGAGGCTTATATAATGCACAGGACAAAATGACTTCATCCAAGCTGAAATGTATCCAGCTAGGCACAAATTAACATCAGGGACATCAGGCATATACTTGGTTCCAGTGGCACTGGGGTCTGGCAAACCACGTGAGGGAAAAAGTTGAGCTTTACCTAGGGTCAATCAGAGTAATTACAGTGCAAGATGGTTGTAATCAGTTCAGACTGAATCCCTACAACAGTACATGCAATTAGCTGCTAAAACCTCATCTGTTAAGTATCATGCATCACATGAAATTTATTCTTTGTCCATAAAAATAAACCATAATGTAGTTTTGTTTATTTTCTGTAGGTTAATCTCTTCTTCCTTTTCATGAATACAATTCCTGATTCATAATATTGTGTAAGTAAGATTTGGATACCAGAATTCCTAAATTCATAACTGTAGCATAAGTTGTCCTTCTTTTTTATGGATATTCCCAAAAGCTCCATCTTTAGGAGTTATCTATTCCTTGATAATGTAAACTCCAATGTACATTGTCATCAATGGTATATAAGAATGCCCCATTTTCACATTCTGGGCAATATATATTATCTTTTAACTGCTTTGATGTTGAAAACAACATGGAGTTTCTTCCAAAAATTAGAAATGGAACTACCATACACTACCATATAACCAAACATGTCTCATTTTTGTATATATATATATATTTTTTAAATGAAATCAACATCTTAAAGGAATACCTGCATGACATGTTTACTGTAGCACTCTTTACAAAGGCAAGTTTAAAGAAATAACCTATGTGTCTGTGGTACATGAATGGGTAAAGAAATGGTGATAGATATACATGATGACATTATTCTGCAGTGAAGTGAAGTAAATTTGAACATTTGTGACAACATGAATGAACCTGGAAAACCATATGCTAGATGAAGTAAGTCTTATTCATTTATAGATCTAAAAAATTCAAATTTACAAGTGGAGAGAGTCAGACAGTATTTGCTAGGGATTGGGAGAAGCAGGGAACCAGGAAACATTGGTTGGATAGTAAACACTTTAATTTGTAAGATGTTTATAAGATGAATAATTTGAGAGGATTTAATGTAGAGCACAAGTGATGTTTTAATTAATTGAATAGATTGTTAATTAATGGAATTTTTATAATCATTAAAAATGCATATGTATACAAAATAATCACAAAGTACACCTCTAACATTTTCATTCCATATTTGATAATTAAATCACTTCTTAGAAGGAAAGTCCAGTCTACGTTTCTTTTACTGTACCCTGGAGTGTGGGTGGAAATGGATTATCCAGTGACCCACAATGGCTCAGTTACTCCCTACTAAAAGTTCATGAATTAACTGGATTCTAAATTACCCTGTAAAACCACTTTTCCATTAATACAGACCTCAGTTATCCCTCTACTGTCTTTGATGAATTCTAATTATCTATTTAAGAAACTCAGCTAATTTAATGCTATCATATGTAAATAATCTTTACTGAAAATGTATAGAAAAAATGAAAATAGAAACAAATTTCAGAAGATGATAAGAAAGAAATTATAAGTCAATTTTAGATATTTGGATACACATTGATATTTTCTGTGATTCTTAATACTTTTTCAATAATTATAGAGTTACTTTTAGAAATCTGCATATTTGTTACTAGCTTTTATATAATAAAGCAATGCAGAATATGTCCTGAAGTTTAGAAAAATTTTGAATTACTTCACTAATTATATATTTTACTAATTATATACTTTAATTATGTAGGCTTAATTAGAGAAAAAGTATTAATTTAAATCTGATGATTTTCTTTTCCTTTCTGTTAAAGTTAAATAGAATAACTTTCAAAAGTATTCCTCAAACTCGTGATGGGAGTAGGAACAATTTATTGAGTAGAATATATTGCTTTTTAACTTTTCTACCAACTGAAATTAAGGAATTGAGAAATGAGCTCATGAAATGTAAGCAGATATTTAGCACTTTATTAATCATCTGTCAATATCAACTAGGAATGGCTAATAAAGTTTAGTGCCTGGATAATATCAGATCCCTTGAAAAGAGTCTGGTTTAGCTGTCAATTAAGCTGTGGAATGTACAATTAAAATGGCACGTAATTTTCAATATGATAAATTTAAACTCATTTGGCATGTCAAAGAAAAGTACAGGACATCGTTAGTGGTTTTGCATCAACAAGACAACAAAAACCAAAGCTTTCTAAATCTGTGTGTCTATAAAAATAGAACAAAATAAAAATATTTACTTTGTAGCATGTTTCTAGTTTGCTTAATGATTAGATACTAAATAACAGAAGTATACACATGTGTGAAAGCCAATCCACCATAAAAATACGAAAAAAAAATTTTCTTTAAGGAATTTCTGCATGTAACAGAAGAGAATTCAAGGCAGCAGACGAAATTTGTGTGAAGTGTGAAAATGTACTTGACTTTTAGATGGATAAGTTTAGTCTACATTAGAGAGGATTCTTGTTAAGTTATATGATTCAGACTGTGCTTGAGTGAATTTTGGCCATACAGTCTGAACCTACAGATTTTTTTTTAAGTTTGGAAGCTAATAATCTAAAATTGAAAACAAGGTTATATGGACATATAATTCTGGGCCAAATAGAAATTCTATTTCCCCGGTGTGTCATCTATCTACCAACTATTCATATTTTTCCATTTATCTAGTAGTAAACTATACTACTAATTTTCTGTTAATTTATTTTGACTTCCAAATAAAGATCTTGGAAGAGGAAACTAAATCTCACAGGGAAGAAATTTTCTACTGGCCCATTATCCTCTTTGAAACTATCTGCTCTTAGGGACAACATTAAAATTGTATTTAGATGGCAAGATGCTGATCTCCTATTTGTGTGGAGTAAAACTGTTACAGCTTCTGCCCTTGTGTGTCTTCTTTTGATCTACATCTCTCAGAGAGTACAACTCATGTTTGTAAAATGTACAGTCACAGTATAAAAACGTAGCTAATATTAATAAACCAGCCATTCTACACTTTTAGATGTGGTAATAAATAAATTCTTCATTTGTATTTCCAAAGTAGCCGCATGTATTTTTCTAATTTGAAGAAAAGAAGATACACAGATTGTGTAAATATCTCAAGGTCACACTCTATTTTTAGTTCATGATTCTTGTATGCAATGATTACATTTATCCTGGGGAGTTGCTACATAACCATTATATACCTAAATTTATGTTTTTAAATCTCTTCTCCCCTCTCTTCCTCTTCCTTCATCTCTAGGACTCCTTTTCAATTTTATTTTGGCAGGGTGCCTATTAGTAGTACATAATGCTAACAGTCCTCTAAGGACTTGGTTCATGTATATAATACATCCCAGTTCCTCTTTTTATCACAATTCCCCTCCATTCTCTCTCTTTTTTCTACATCTTTTAGTCTCTTTCCATATACGAAACATCTGCCTTGCTATTTCCCATCTTCTATTTTTTAATTTACTTTTTATTTATATCTGAGTTTCTTATATAAGAGAAATCATGACATTTTTAAGCTTGTTTCTGATTTGTCTCACTCGAGGTGCAGCCATTCTCATATAAATCACTCAATTTTACTCTTCTGTATGGTAGAGTAGTGCTTCATTATTTTAGTTGTTTATCTCTTGCTGAAACAAAATACCCAATACCAAAATTTAATGGAAAAAATGTGCATTTGACTCACAGTTTGCAGAGTTTTTAGTCCATAACTGTCTGCTCCAAGATGGGATGGAGTGGCAGATAGGCCTCACAGAGGAAAAACACGCATAGAGGGTAGAAGGTGTGAAAGCAACAAGGGAGAGACAAAGCTCTTTATCTTTTCATATTATGTCCAAGCTATTGGGATTATAATGGTGTCAAACCAGTCAGTGTACTGATTTAGTAATCACACACTCTTAATTCTACCCTACTTAATCCTAACATTGTATTGTGAATCAACTACACACTAAATTCAACCACTTCTAAAGAAGCCCCACCTATCACTGCACAAGACTTTGGGGGACCATTTGGACCCAGGCCATAATATTCATTATGTGTAAATACCATATTTTCTTTACCTACTCATTTGTTGATGAACATACAGTGTATGCCGCTTCTAAGACTTAGGTATTATGACTTTTGTGTTTCTATAAATATGAATAAGCATGTATCACTGTAATATGATGTCTTTAACTCTTTCTGGAATGTAACTAGAAGGGTTATAGCTGAGTCAAATGGAATTTCTAGTTTTAGCTCCGTATCTCTGAATAGGTATACTTCCAAAACTGATATAAAGATTTGATGCAATCTGAATCACAGAACTATTAAAAAAAAACAGTTCATAAGGAATCACAAGAGATCAGAATAGTAAAATCAGTTCTGGGCAATAAGAACAAGGCAGGAGGCATCACAATCCCACATTTCAAATTATACTGCAACGTTACAGTGATTCCCATGATATTGACAAAAAACCAAACCAAACCAAACCAAACCAAACAAACAAACAAACAAACAAAAAACAGGGTGATCAGTGGAAGAGAACAGAGGATGAAGAAACAGCTCCAATATATTCAGCTACCTGACCTTAATGGAGAGTCCAAAACCTTACCCTAAAGAGAAAATACACTCTTTAAAAATAGTGCTGGGAAAATGACACTTTTATAATTGGGGAGCTGGAAGTCAGGATGAGAAGACTGGATCTTGAGTGTATATTGTTAGGCAGTAAAGAACACTGCTATCTTGGGGACAGATATAACTAAGAGTGGACATACAGATGTACACAGAAAGAGACTCTTGAAACATCTTTGTGAATGAATACCTAGGTTATAGATACAGCTAATACATACACTTCTGCCTGAGAAATATTCTAGAGAGGATAGAGAAGAGGAAAAGGAAAAATATAATGTACAAGGAATTATTATTCACACTGGTTTTGTATTCATGGTATGATGATGAATTTCATTAGATTTCTGATAATCACATGATATTATTATATTGTTACAGAACATTTGGATACATTCAGAGGATAACATTTGAGTTGTACTTTTTATAATTGCTGAGCTACCTACACAAATGCACTTTGCTCATCACAGTCTTAATCTCACTCTATGCTTTTATTTTGTAATAAATGTCAACCTTTGTACAATGAAATGAAGCAACAGATGTCTCTGAGCCTCAGCTTTTCTCTGAATTTCATGTTACCCCTAAATTCTCCCATAACCTCAAACATGGGACTCAGTGATTTTTGTAAGCATGAACACATGTTCATGTTATTTTAAACACATGTTTTTTTTAACCACCAAAATATCAGACAGTATGTGTGAAAGATTTAAATCATTTTAATATTCAAGAATACTAAGGAGATGACTATGTTCATCTTAGGTTTGATTAGTTCTAAAAGAAGATGTATTATGTGGTCATTATAAATAACATGTCATTATAATTTTTGGAAGTACATCTTCAATTTCTTTTGGGTTCTGTCCAAGAAAGAAAGAAAAGGACTTCATAGAAGGCCAAATATAAGCAGCTACAAATAATACAAAATAGGTACTATCTTCTATGCTTTCACATAATTAGTTAACTTTTTTATTATAAACTCATTAAAATGCATGCATGTCACTCATAATTCGGTCAATTCTTAGATGAAGCAGTCATATAACTCTTTCTTAGGAATATTTTCTAATTATTTATTTGTAATTTCATCACCACAGTCAAAGAATATTGTCAAGTACAACATTTCTTTGTTAAGAAAAATGGAAGAAAATGGAAGGAAAAAATAGGTGAGAAACTGTACAAGTAACTGATGTAGATAGAAATTCGATAGGGTAACTATATCATTGTAGACTCAAAACTAGTTAGTGCTTGATTTTTTAAAGTAAATAAGAATGAATATTCATTTCTATGTCAAGGCAGAAAATAGGTAAAATTAGTGTTTCTTAAAATGACAATAAACTTACATTTGCTGAAATTTTCTATGACTTTGAAATTATGAGTACAAATAAGCTACAACTTAGATTATGTCACTATATTTTAGTGTAGAAAAAATTTTGCATGATGAATGACAATGAAATGAGGGCAACACTTAATGGGTAATATTTGTCTTTAGTTCCTAGATTTCTCACAAAAATAAAGGTGAATTAAGATAGCATCATAATTTAGGGAAAATAGTTACTTGTACACTACTCTTTCAGTATAAGACTAAACACTGACAATACCCATTACTTCCTGAAAAAGCAAGCAAGAGGTGGATCCAAAAGTAGTGCAAAACTAACTAAAATGCTTAGTAGTTTCACAATGTTTTATTTTCCAACACAGTTTTCTTGAACAACAACCAATACTTTCAATCTGAATAAGTGATAATTGTTATTTATTTTTGAGGTAAAACGCAACAACAAACAAAATATTTCAGAGCTCAGTGGTATGCTAAAGAGGACAAGAATCTGAATTGTTACAACACATTTATATGACTCAGGGATATCTGAATCACTTGAGTGGTAGACTCAGGCAGAAATAGCATGATGATTAATAGATAGCATCCTTAGATTCTTATAACATTAAACCATTTCATAGTCATTGCTTTTTGCCCAAGCCACAAAATCACCTATTTTTCAAAAAATTTGATGCCTTTTATTGGAGAATTATATCAGAATCTAAAGTGTCAATAGCAGGAGTGCCCATAATTTTTTCTGCCTGACTACAATGGAGGGTTGTTAAGGTTATGTGAACAACAAAGCAATGGATTCCTCTTTGTATTTAATTTGAGAGTCGGGGACTTGCCCAGACTTGCCCAGCACTCCAGAGGCTCTGAACTCCTTGCAGCCAAACTCAGGGTCCAGGAGATGCCACACTGCGGGGTACGCTGTGCTTAGCCACCTGGGTCCTGGAGGTCTCAGCACCCACCCAGTAAGGATACAGAACCTGTGGAAATACAGAAAATCATCAACACCTACTTTGAAAACCTTTACTCACATAGATTCAATAACGCAGAAGAAACAGACAGATTTCTAGAAACGTATGAATTAGCAAAGCTGAATCAAGAAGATGTAAAGCTGCTGAATAACCCAATTTCAGCTAATGAAATTGAAAATGTAATTAGAATCCTACCGCCAAAGAAAAGCCCAGGCCCTGATGGATTCACCACTGAATTCTACAAGAAATTTAGGGAAGACTTAATGCCAACACTCTTCAAACTCTTCAAGGAATTTGAAAGGGAAGTAAGTCTCCCTAACTCATTCCTAGAAACAAGTATTATCCTAATACCAAAATCAGAGAAAAACCCAACCCAAAGAAAAATTACAGACCAATCTCCGTAATGAACATAGATGCAAAAAATCCTCAATAAAATACTGGCAAATAGAACACAGAAAGTTATCAGAAAGATTATGCATCATGATCAAGTGGGATTCATCCCAGGAATGCAGGGATGGTTCAACATATGCAAATCAATAAATGTAATCCACCATATCAACAGGACCAAGGACAAGAACCACATGATCATATCAATACATGCAGAAAAAGCTTTTGACAAAATCCAGCACCCATTCATGATAAAAACCCTACAGAAAATCAGAATAGATGGTCTCTACCTCAACCTGGTAAAAGCCATATATCATAAACCAACAGCCAACATCTTACTAAATGGACAAAAACTGAAAACTTTCAACCTAAAATCAGAAACAAGACAGGGACGTCCATTATCACCACTCCTATTCAATATAGTTCTGGAAATACTAGCCAGAGCAATTAGACAGGACAAAGAAATAAAGGGAATAAGGATAGGAAAGGAAGAAGTAAAATTATCATTATTTGCAGATGATATGATACTCTACATAGAAGACCCCCAAAAATCCATTAAAAGACTTCTAGAAGTAATAGCCAAATTTAGTAAAGTTGCTGGATACAAGGTCCACACTCAAAAATCAATAGCATTCCTGTACACAAACAACAAAGTCACTGAGAGAGAAATAAGGGAAACCACACCCTTCACTATAATATCCAAAAAAATGAAATACTTAGGAATCAATCTAACAAAGGAAGTAAAAGATCTATACCATGAAAATTACATTACTCTGAAGAAGGAAATTGAAGAAGATTTCAGAAAATGGAAAGATATTCCCTGTTCATGGGTAGGAAAAACAAACATTGTGAAAATGGCCATTCTCCCAAAATTATTACACAGATTTAATGCAATCCCAATCAAAATACCACTTGCCTACTTTACAGAACTAGAGAAAGCATTCCTGAAATTCTTCTGGAACGAGAAAAGACCTAGAATAGCAAAGGCAATTCTGGGCAACAAAGGGAAGGCAGGAGGCATCACAATCCCTGACTTGAAACTACACTACAAAGCTACTGTGATAAAATCAGCATGGTACTGGAATCAAAAGAGACCTGAAGATCAATGGAATAGATTAGAAGATATAGCCACAACTACAAACATACTTGGCCACCTCATGTTTGACAAAGGGGACAAACATGTACATTGGAAGAAAGATAGCCTCTTTAACAAATGGTGCTGGAAAAACTGGCTTTCTATATGCCATAAACTAAAGCTAGATCCATGTCTATCACCATGCACTAAAATAAAGTCAAAATGGATCAAAGATCTGAATATTAAAACAGAGACACTAAACTTACTAGAAGACAGAGTAGGTAAAAATCTTGATGACATAAGAATAGGCAGAGAGTTCATGAACAAAAATCAAATTGCACAGGAAGTACTTCCCAGAATCAACAACAGGGATCTCATCTTTCTGAAAAGTTTCTCATGTCTAAGTAAATCTCTAACAGAGTGAAAAGTAAACCCATAGACTGGAAAACACCTCAGCCAATTGTCCATCAGACAAAGGACTTCCATCTAAAACATTTAAAGAATTAAAAGATATCAGGCCCCTAAAGTTCAAGGACCCAGTCCAAAAATGGGCATCTGAGATAAATGCACACTTCTCAGAGAAAGAAATACAAATGGAAAATAAATATATGAAAAAATGTTCAACATCAATGGTCATTTGGGAAATGCAAATTAAAACAACACTGAGATTCCATCTTACTCCAGAAAGAATGGCCAAGATTAAAAAATCAGCCAACAATGAATGCTGGAGTGGCTGGAGGTAAAAGAGAACTCTTCTCCACTGTTGATGGGAGTGTAGACTGGTGCAGCCACTGTGGAGATCTGTGTGGAGATTCCTCAAGAAGCTAGGATTAGAGATCCCATTCAACCCAGCTTTCCCACTTCTGGGCATTTCCCCAGGAGAACTGAAAATAGTATACCACAGTGATATTTGTGCACTCATGTTTATAGTAACCCAAGGTGTATTAGCCAGATCTTGGAAACAACCCAAGTGCCCATCAGTCAAAGAATGGATAAAAAGATGTGGTATTTTTATACAATGGAGTACTACTCAGCTATCATGAAGGATTGCATTGAGACTGTTATAAGTAAATGGACACGACTTGAGACCATACTCATAAGTGTGATAAATCAAATCCACATGTGTAAATACCATATTGTTTCCCTACTGTAAGAAACTGAAAATGTATATATGATCCAAAATCTACAACAAATACTATGTAAGGGTAAAAAACAGCTCAAAGAGTAAAAGTAATTGGGAAGGGAAAAGGGGGAAAGAGGGAAGGGAAAAGGAAAAGATATAAATCTGTATATATGTATATGTAAGATAACTAAAACAAACATACTGCTGAATGAATTAGTTATTGAGAAAGAACGGTTAATACTCATATGATTAGATCAATTTTACATGTCTGTATCTGTTAATGTAAACAACCATTTTGAAGATAACAATACGCAATGTTGCAACCATTGTCAAGTTTCTATCATCCTGTTTTGTAAACCTATAATGTTACTGTTGTGGATTCACTCTAGTCGTTTGTTTGTCTCTTTTGCTTTTTTCTTTCTTATATGTGCCTTTTTACTCTTAAATAAAAAATAATAATAATAATTTGAGAGTCTATTAATCTACCTTTCTCCATATAATGAGCTACTACCTTTTATCCCTGTCCATAAGTTCAGCATACTGTGCTATATTTGTGGTATTTATCTAAAGCATGAACCACGCATATACTTCGTCCTCATCCTCTTCCTCCTTATACTTCTCCTTTTTTTCTTTTCTTTCTTTAGTCTAGTGTGTTGCCATCAAGGAATTTACTTTAAATTGACTACTATATTATTACAACTTGATAGAAGGAAGAGAAAGACAAAAAAACCCTAAGAAATGTTTAAGCAGACATTTTTACAGAAGACTTATATGGATGGCAAATAAAGACATAAAAAGATGCTCAGTATCATTAACCATTATGGCAGTGCAAATAAAATCCAAACTGAGATATCATCAGTCACAAAGGAGAAGAACTAACATTAAAATGAACACACTATATACAGTGTGTTGGACAAGAATGTGAAGCAATTGAAAATGTTATGTACTGTGTTTTTTTTTTAAAGAAAAACTTATTTTATGTCTTTAAAAAAGGTAAACATACCAGGTGTTGTGGCACCTGTAATTCCAGCACTTATAGTGGGAGGGGGTTGAGGCAGAAGGATTGCAGAGTTTGAGGCCAGTCTGGGCTACATACTGAGTTGAAAGCCAGGCTGAAAAAACAGGCAAAAGGTGAGATCCTGTCTCAAAAAACTAACAAACAAAAAAGATATACGTTCAACCAACATATCACTCAGGCATTCCATGTTAGTAATTTACCTCCAAAATTTAAAATTTCTTTTTACATAATGACCTGAAGCATAAACACAGGATTTTTTGCAGTAACTGAAATATAAAAATGAGTTAAATGTCCATCAAGATATGAATGAATGAAAACTATGGAATATACATACAATGGAATTGTAATTGACAATAAGATAAATGAATTATTGATGAACAAAAACATGAAATACTCTTATAAATGTTTATACTAACTGACAATAATAGACAAACAAATGTATACTATTTATGTACTGTTTATTCTATTTATATAAAATTGTGGGAAATGAAACTAATTTATAGTCCCAAGAGGTAGATTGGCAATTGATTCAAGGAAATAGGAGAGAACGAGGCAAAAACAATTTGTGGCGTTTAAGATACGTCTATTATATAAACCGTGCTTTCTAACCTTTCCCAAAAGGCTCAAGATTTCACAAAATATACTTAATTCTATAAAAAGAGTTAGTTATCTATTATGTATATCACATAGTATATAAATTTCCAATCAAAGGATTTGCAATGGATAATGTTTAGAATCTATTTCAAAATATTGAGTGTGTTGTCATCAATGATATGAAAATAATACAAGTTCAAATCAGAATGTTTGAATTAAAAAGTCATGTATACACTACGAATAATGTCAAGAGATTCCAATTCTAATTTTCTCTATCATATTTTGTTGAAATTTTTTCTCAAAAAATAGCCCAAGAACTACTTAGTCTTGCATAACATTTCATATCTGTTAAAGGACAGCTTCCTGTTTCTCCCTCCCCACACCTGGTAACCACAATTCTATTTTCTATTTCTATGAATATTTTAGATTCTTCATCTATGCAAAAATATGTAGTGTTTTTCCTCTTTGGGACTGGCTTATTTCATTTAGTGTAATATCCTTCAAGTTTACTCATATTGCCACACTGGAAAATTTTTCTTTTACTTAAGGCCAACTAATATTGCATTTTATGTGCATACAAGATTTTAAAACTGGTTTCTTCATCAATAGACATTTAGTTTATGCCCAAATTGTGGCTATCGTGAAAATCTTACAATGATTAAATTCTAGCAATCTGTTGTCCAACATTGAAACAATGCCAAACAATACTTCTTTGTGTATTTAAGAATTTTTAAAAGGGGCAGCATCACAGGTTAAATGTTTTCATCACAAAAAAATAAATAAGTATTAGAATTAAAACTTTCCAAACAAAATTGAAAGAGTTCTTGAGTAAATGAATTGTATTTATTTGAGGGAATTTGTTGAAACTATAGATTTTTACATTATCTTCTAAACTAATATATCAAAATTGTTGTGGTTGGTATATAAAGATATATAATTTTAAAAGTCCTGCAGAATTTTATTTTCACAATGCATATGTGAATGTTCTTATAGGAAAAAGTGCTATATCACTAAATTACCTTGTTTAAATTCTATTTCAAGTTTTCAGTGTCCATTTCATCACTTTTTGTACTCTCTCTGCTTTGATAAGTTCCTGTTTGCTATGCTTTCTTCTAATATTTCATAGAAATGGATTAAATTGTAATTCAAAATTAATATATTTTGCTTAAATATCTAACAAATCAGACACTTAAAATGCACTAGGAATTAATATTTTATTATATTTAACTACTACTAAAAGATAAAAACAAGCAAAACAGATTCACCTTATACACAGTAAAGGGAATGAAACAAGAGATCATTTGAAAATCTAAGCATAAGTTAACAGGAATATTAGTATTATAAATTTGGATACTTTCCTCACAATTTTGAGAAACAATGTGTTTTTTATTTTACTTAGGTAAATTGGTCAACTACAAAATCCATGATGCAAACATAACTTCTTCATCCTAAAACCTAAAGTCATTACAAAGAAGAAAATTGTGTTTTGATTAAATAAGTACATCAGTGTAACAACATTAATATACAAATGTAAAATACAAATATGAAGCAAATTTCTGACCAACAAATGGACCTCATTAACACAAGTGGCATTATAAATTAATATAAAATAGAGTTTATAGTAATGAAACCTTGATTGTTAATCTTCAAATTAATTATTTGTGAATAATAACACATATCTCTTAAGAATGTCTAAAAATCATTAAAGTTAGTATCAAATAGATGTTTGAAAAAATTTAATCAATTCTTGCTTGGAAAACTACCAGTAGTAGTAAATTTTCAAATATTCAAAGTAACAATCAGAAGTATAAATTTTAAAATACTTTCAGAGTGTGATAACACTGCTTTTCCTTGTGCATAGATGAAGAATTGGAACTTTGCCAGCAACATTCAACACTATGCTAGTCTCTCCTTACAGCCATCTCTGCATCCTCCAAAGTTACAGCTCCTGTTTCTTTACACTACACTACAATTGGAGATTTCTGTAGAGAGTCGTAATAGATGTACTTATTGTCACTTTTCTGAACATGAATCTTTAGATGTCCAATTATAGTAATACATGTAGTTTTTGAGTCTGGTAATTTTCAGGAATATGCAGTATCATATTATGTATTGCATTGTTTTGCTTTTTGTTCAATTTTATTTCAGATGAACATTTGACATTTTCCAGTTTTAAGTTCAAATTAGGCATTCTGCTATAAAAATCCTTGCTCTGTAGCATATAAACTTGGGAGTAAAAAGTAGTTCACAGGGAACTATGATAATTCAGTTTTAGTAACTGTTTCCATATAATTTTCAAGGTGGTTTTAACAATCTATGATTTCATCAAGCACATTTACATGAGGTCTAATAGATACGCATCCTAGCTAACTCCACCATATCATAATTTCATTTAGGTTTATGCATTAAAATAACTGAATTAATATTTCTTATGGAGTTATCTGTCATTTTTACAAAATCTCATGAGTGTTACGAGTTCAATTGTGCTAATTCCTGAAATTCTTAAATTGAAGTTTTAACGTCCAGTACATCAGAAAGTGACTGTATTTATCCATGAGCTATTTCATGAGGAAAAATGGAGTCAATGAATTAATACCTAATCCAATAAAGGTGGCATCCTTTTAAGAAGAAGAGAGTAAGACGAAGGAAGATCATATAAAGACCAGGGAGAAGAAGGCCATCTATGAGACTAGGAAGATCATATAAAGACCAGGGAGAAGAAGGCCATCTATGAGACTAGGAGAGAGCTATCAGTAAATACCAGCCCTTTGCTACTGATGCCTTGATCTTAAAATTCTAGCCTCTAGAGCACTTTAAATTTAAACCACCTAGTCTATGTTTTTTTGTTATGATAGCCTTAAGAATCTAATACAATATATTTATTGGCAATTTGGTTATTTCTATTTGTTTAATGCTTTCTAGATATTGTATATAAAAATATGCACTTCTAATAGATCCATGAGTCCTTAATATTCATTGGAATGTTTGCTTGCAAATATAGGTATTGTAGGAATCTTCCCTGTTCTTTGAATTGCCTATTAAAATATTTTAAAAAGGTGAATATTATTTTAATACTCTCCCATATAGTTATTGTACATAATAGGTATTTTTAAAGTATTGTTTTTTTAAAATTTTCCTTATTTATTTACCTAGTATTAACCATCTTTGCTTAATTCTTCTTTAGTTCCTCTTTGATATTATTTTATAATTCTCATTGCAAAAGTCTCACAAACATTCATCTAATATCTAGAGAACTGTGTACCAATGACTTGGTGTTATCACACAGCTTATAAATATTTATTTGTACAGAAAACCAATAGGGTACTTAGGGTACTTAACTGACTTAGTTACTGCTTAATGGCAACTCCTGGATTCCTTATTATTCATATTTTCTTTGAATAGACCCTCTCTCAATGTGTATGTCAAAATCTTATTTTAGTACTTGCCCTATAATTTTTAAGGTACTGTAACTATAGCCAAGTTTATGATACTTGAAAAGATTTTTTGTAAACAATACCAAATCACATATAAATAATTGAAATAAAGTGACTGTATGAAATGTGTGAATCTTGTTACTTAATTTAAAAGAGAGAAATAAAGTAGAAGATTAAGTAAAATTCCACATGACAGGAACACGTGTTTGAAGATATCTGGCATTGTATCTGAATGATACCTTCTTTCTCAGCTTTGGCTTTTCACAAGCCCCCTCCCTTCCTTTCCTAGAGACTTTGCCATTATCTTTAACAGTCCATCCAGGTTTGAAGAGCGACAGAACCTGTTTTCACAATGTGTAACAAAAGAAACATGATACTTTATGATTTTCCAGCTAAGGAAGCAGAAGTGAAATAGAAAATCATGCTTGAAGGCATGTTTTGTCAGCTGTGTTGTGAGGAATTGAAGGTTTTGGATGTTAATCCATAATGTAGATTGACACTCTCGAGTATAGATAAACACACCTATAATATGATCTGAAATGAACTTCTGTCACTGTTGCCCATGATATCTGAGGCAGTGTGAAATAAACAGCTTTTTTTTTTCTTTTTCTTTTCTTTTTTTTTTTTTTTTTTTTGCTTTTCTTCCACAGGTTATCATGGTTTGTTGTGGGAAGTGGTGTGTATTACTGCAAAATCGATCCATGTCATATGCTTCTTGGATCTCAGAACAATGAAACATATTCTCAAAGTGTCTTTTCTGTATCTAATGAATGAGGTATTGAACATATGAATGTAATAGAATAAGCAGCTAACACAAATTATTCATCTTAAAAATATTTCATGTGTACCTACTAAGTACCAGGTAATGGATTTGATGCTAAAATAGTTTTGCATGAAGTTGTTTCAGAAATGTTAACTATGGTAAAATGAAGGAACTGGGAATTCCTAAGGGAAAGTGGGAACCATCAATTTCTACAGCTCCAAAATTTAAATGGGCATTCATTAACTGTTCATTGGATTGCAGAAAACTTTCAAAATAAACTGTTGCCTAAATGGATATTTTTTATTTAACACTTTTTCAATATTATATCAACTTGAAATTTAAATCTGAATAAAATCTGTATCATGACACTGTTAATTTTTTACTTTTGAAAAAAATTTAAGCTTCAATAGAGACTCTTTCTGCTATCATATCAACTCTTCTGTAATCATAAAACTATTTTAAAGTAAAAGGCTTTATCAACAGATCATTCTTAAAAATCATGTAAATATCAAAGTGTTATTTTTGAATAGGCTAAATATACCTAGAGAACACTGAATCAATTTTAGCATGACCAAAGATACTCTCTAGGATGAGAAGAGATTGCAGGTATAAAATAAATAGAATTTTTCTTTTGGGGATTTCATTTTTGACTCTTCTTCGCAGACTGATTAACAATGATCCACTTCATCCTGGTCAAATTATAAGTATCCCATACTAAACTTACATGGTCTTACAAGTGAGCATTACCTGCTTGTGATTAATTTATCTTGTTTATCCCAACCCTAGATTCTAGGTAGAATGTACATATATTTTTGTTCAGTTAATTGGGTGGCAAAGACTCTATACCATTTTCATGACTGATTCAATTATTAATGGTCAGAGATCTGCGGATCACATAAAACAAACAAGGCAAAAAATGTAAACAAGCTTGGCGTGGTGGAGCATGTCTTAAATCCCAGCACTTGGGAGGCTGAGGTAGGAGGAGCGTTGTGAATTCAAGGCCGGCTTGGGCTACAACGTGAGTGCAAGTCCAGCCTGAGCTACATAGTGTGACCCTGTCTCAAAAATCTAGGGCTGGGAGTTTGGCTCAGTGGCTTAAGCACCTATCTGGCAGGCGTGAGGCTGTGAGTTCGATCCCTGGTGCCACAAAAAAAAAAAAAAAAAAAAAAAAAAGTACAAAAAAAATGTAGACAATGGCAGCTTCTTGAAGTTTCAGAAAACAGGGTGCTTTACAGGGACTGCCCAAAATTCCTATAAATTTCACTGCCACTTGTGATGAAGTTATATGAAAGAGAGAGAAAGATAAATCAAATTAGAGTTTTCCTTTGTTAATGACAGAAAATTGACTATGTAGAATTGGAGAAAATAATACTTAGCTTGAGTTATTATCATTCTCTGGCTATAGTTTTGGCCCAGAATGTTCTCGCAAACACTCATGTACTGAAGGCTTATTCCCTACAGTCATACTATTGAGAGGTAATAGAAATCTTAAGAGGTGTGATCTAGTGAAAGTTTGGGGGGGCATTGGAGACACGCCCTTGAAGGGATAGTTGGTTTAAAGACCCTTCCTTGTTCTCTGTTTTTCACATCTCAATTGTGAAGTGAACAGTTTTGCTTCACCATTGTACATTGCCACTATGACATAAAGCACCCCAAACCAGAAACCTAAAACAACAGGTCCACAGAATTATTCACCAGAACTTCCAAACCTATGAACCAAAATATGTCTTTTCTCTTTATATGCTGAGTACCTGAGATATTTGTTAAAAGAGGAAGATCACTTCTGGGAAGATGGTGGAGTAGTAGGTTGCAGGGAAAACATCCTCTCTGAGAGACACCATCTAGACACAGGAATACACCATCTTGAGGAAGACAAAAAGGAGGGAGAAGGGTTCCTTGGACCCAGGAAGAGCCTGAAGTCTGAATTGAACCCCACAGAGTGAAAAGAAAAAATTCAACTAAGTATAAGGTGGTAGCTGGTGATGCCTTCACCTGGAGCCAGTCTCACTGTGCAAGGGGAACCGTTGGAACCCGGTGGCACACAGTTGTGGTGTTGGTGGTGGCTGGCAACCCCTGGGTCTCTGTGGAAGCATTCATTGGTGGAGGAGAGTGGCAGATGCTGAGGACTGTGCTGGCTGGCAGTGAGTGTGGAGGGCTTGGTCCTACCATGGGAAAGAGCGATTTGCTGGGAACCATTCTGGAGTCAGGCCAGGTAAGCCTGGGGCTAAAACTATTGCCTACTTCCCCCATCAGCTCCTAGCTGGGTGCAGACCCGTGGACCCTGCTTGGACTGTGGTGAGCCCAAGGTGTCTGTTCTCAGGTCAGGCCTGCTAAGATTGTCTACTACTCCATCCACGAACAGTTGCTGGCTTGCTGGGACACAGTGCCACGATTTGGGTTGCTGTCTCCACAGGCTGTCTACCAGTGAATCCAGGGAGATTCCTAGAAGTGGACCTTTTTTTTTCTTTTCCTTTTTTCTTTTTATTGCTTGTTTAATTTATTTATTATTGTTGTTATTTATTATTTTTTTGCTTAGTGTAAGTGTGATTTCTGCTCATCTTCTGGGTGTGGTCTTGTCCTGTTTTCCTTTTTGCCTTTTTTGGCTCTATTTCCCTCAGTCTTCTGCAGCAGTTTCCCTAAGTTGGTGGGACCCATCTTTGTCCTCCAATCTACTTATAGTCTTTTTCTCTTTTCCCACTTCTCTGCTTTCTCTTAAATTCATTTTGGGTCCTGACCCTTGGGGACAGAATTGACATTTTGTGAACCTATGTACTATAGATGAATGTTTTGAATTCTGATGTATGGTTACAGATTCAGTTTATATGGTTGGGGGTTGCAAATCAGGGGTTGGCTCAGTTTATTGTTTTGTTGACTGTGTTTGGTGCTATGGGTGCCACTGCAGCCAGAATTAACTCAATTGATCTGGATAACTGTTGACCCTGATGGTCCAGGACTAAAATTGACTGGGGGTCATGGAGAGAGCTGAGGCACGGTGCCAAGGAACCAGGGACTGGGCTAGGTGAGCAGTGGTTTCTCATCTCTGACAAACTGAGGAGGTGGGATTTTCCAATAGACTTGGAGCCCAGGAACCAGCTACACCTAGAAGATATCTCCAGGACGTACTTATCACCTAGAAGCCTTTAATACCACCTTTAAAGTAACCCACCACAGGCAACTAACAGGTATCACTCTAGGAACTAAACTAAAAAAGAAAAGAAATGAGAAGACACTTAAACAGGACACAACCTCAGACACCCAGTTTGCCAAAAGCAAACCCAGAAGGCAATGAGGTTGGAAAATCCAAAGCCCCCTACAAGGTTTCTCCAAAGTGGTAAGAAGGCAATTGAATGAGGCTTTGGAAAAAATGAAATCAGAAATGATCTCTCAAATAACCAGAGAGATTACTAAGATACACACCATGCTTAGTGATGTTAGAGTAGACACAGACAAAAAAATAAACAAGCTTGAGCAAATTATGTTTCCTATGGAAACAACATAGGAAGCAAATGGATTCCATAAAACAGATTCAAGCAGATATTCAGGAGAATAGAAATTCCATTGAAAGCATTTGAAGCAGATTAAGCCAACTCAAAACTAGCAAGGGAACATGAGAAATCAATCCAGCAGTTGCTTGATGAGATAAAGAAAAATAACTTAAGATTATTTAGAGTCAGTGAACAAGCAGGAGATACTACAAATGACATTAAAAACATCCTTACAGACATCATGTCAGAAAACTTTCCAGGTAGAGAAAAAGAATTTGACATACAAATAATTGAGGCATATATAACTCCAAGTAGCAATGATAAAAAAAATCTACTTCCAGGCATATCGTAGTCAATATTCCAGAAATTCAACACAAGAATAAAATTTTAAAAACTGTTAGGGAAAAGAAACAAATCACCTATAAAGGAGAGCCCATCAGAATCACAGCGAACTTCTCAGCACAAACTCTCAAGTCAAGTTGATGTATCCCACAAAACTATCTTTCAAAACAGAGGGAGAAACAAAATACTCCATGATAAGCAACATTTGAGGAAATTCACAACCACTAAACCAGCACTCCAAAACATTTTGAAGGACATTTTAGAAAGGTATGATAAGTATTACAACTCCATGAACCCTAATAGAAGGAATCCACCAGGAAATGCAAACAATTAGAGGGAAGGGAAAAGGAAAATAAAGGGGGAGGGAATGAATAATATAAAGCAACATGATAAGGATAAGTCAATACTTATCAGTTTTAACCATCAATGTTAATGGTCTCAATTCACCAGTCAAAAGACATAGACTGGCAGAATGGATCAACAAGCAATATCCAACAATATGCTGTATACAAGAAACATATTTAATTCAAAAAGATACCCATAGACTGAAGGTCAAAGGATGGAAAACAATACTTCATGCAACAGGACTCCAGAAAAAGCAGAAGTAGCTATTCTATTTGCAGATAAAGTTAATTTTAAGCCAAGACTAATTAAGAGAGATAAAAAAGGTCACTATATCTTGGTAAAGGGAATAATCCAAGATGAAGAGATAACAATCATAAATATATATGCAACAAATGCTAGTGCACCCAGTTATATAAAACAATTATTAATGGACATGAAAAATCAAATAAGTCTCAATACAATTGTACTGAGAGACCTCAATACCCCACTGTCACAGAAAGACAAATCAACTAAACAAAAAATCAACAATGAAATATTAGAATTAAATCAAACTTTTGAGCAAATGGATTTAGTAGATGTCTATAGAGTCTTCCACCCAACAATGTCAGAATACATATTCTTTTCAGCTGCACATGGGACTTCTCCAAAATAGGCAATATACTGTTCGTAGAACATGCTTAAGTAAATGTAAAGGAATTGAAATTATCTCATGCATACTATCAGACCACAGTGCAATGAAATTGGAAATCCATGCCAAAGGAAACCACAAGAACTTCATTAACACATGGAAATTAAATAGCACACTACTGAACAATCAATGGGTCACAGATGAAATTAAAGAAGAAATTAAACAGTTTTTACAGTCAAATGACAATGATAATACAACATACCAGAACTTGTGGGATACAATGAAAGCAGTCTTAAGAGGGAAATTTATAGCAGTAAATATCCATATCAGAAAAACAGAACAAGCTCATGTTAACAACTTAATGTTGAATCTCAATTTTCTAGAAAAAGAAGTGCAGACTAAACCAAAAGCTCTAACAAGGGAGGAAATTATAAGGATCACAGCAGAAATTAACACACTGTAGACTAACAAAACAATATAAAGAATCAACAAATCAAAGAGTTGGTTCTTTGAAAGATTAAATAAAATTGATAATGCCTTAGCCAACTTTATCAAAAAAAGGAAAGAAAGGACTCAAATCCATGCAATTAGGAATGAAAAGGGTGAAAATCACCCCAGGCCCAGTTGAAATCCAGAAAATTAACTATACTTACTTTGAAAATTTTTATTCTAATAAGATGAAAAATATAGAAGAAATGGACAGATTCTTAGATACGTATGAATCACTAAAGCTGAATCAAAATGATATAAAAATCCTAAACAAAACAATATCAGTAAGTGAAATTAAAGGTATAATTAAAAGTTATCAACAAGGAAGAGCCCTGGTCCTGATGGATTCACTGTTGAATTCTACAAGAAATTTAGTGAAGACCTAACACCACAACTTCTCAAACTCTTTAATGAAATTGAAAGGGAAGCAATACTCCCAAATTCATTCCTGGAGGCAAGCATTACTCTGATTCCAAAACCAGAGAAAGACCCAACTAAGAAAGAGAATTACAGGCCAATCTCCCTAATGAACATTGTTGTAAAAATTCTTAATAAGATACTGGCAAATAGACTGCAGCAAATCATCAAAAAGATTGTACACCATGATCAAGTGGGACTCACCCCAGGGATACAGGGATGGTTCAACATATGTAAATCCATAAATGTAATACATCATACTAATAGAGCCAAGGAAAAAGGTCATGTGATTATTTCAATAGATGCAGAAAATCTTTTGATAAAGTCCTGCACCCATTCTTGATAAAAGCTCTACAGAAAATTGGAATAGTTGGTCGTTATCTCAATCTGATAAAAGTTATCTATGAAAAACCAATAGCTAATATCATACTAAATGGACAAAAACTGAAAGCTTTAACTCTAAAATAAGGAAAAGACAAGGATGTCCATTCTCTCCACTCTCATTCAACATAGTTTTGGAAGCTTTAGGTAGAGCAATTAAACAAGAGAAAGAAATAAAAGGAATAAAGATATGAAAGGAAGAATTTAAACTAGCATTATTTGCAGATGACATGATATTCTACCTAGAAGATCCGAAAACTTCCACTGAGAGCCTTCTAGATTTAATAAGCAGATTTAGCAACATAGCTGGTTACAAAGTCAATACTCAAAAATCAATAGCATTTTTGTACATGAATAACAATCTCACTGAAAGAGAAATTAGGGGAGCAATACCTTTTACAATAGCATCCAAAAAATGAAATATCTAGGAATCAATCTAATAAAAGATGTAAAAGACCTCTATACTGAAAACTATGGTACATTGAAAAAGGAAATTGAAGAGGATATTAGAAGATGGAGAGATATCCCATGCTCTTGTGTAGGAAGAATCAATGTAGTCAAAATGACCATACTGCCAAAACTGTTATACAGATTCAATGCAATCCCAATGAAAACACCAATAACATATCTTACAGAATTAGAGAAAACAATCCTAAAATTCATTTGGAACAAGAAGAGTCCTAGAATAGCAAGGGCGATCCTGGGCAACAAAGACAAGACAGGGGCATCACAATTTCTGACTTGATATTATACTATAAAGATACTGTGATAAAAACAATGTGGTACTGGCAAAAAAACAGTCCCAAGGATCAATGGAATAGATTAGAAGATCCAGAAACAACTCCAGACACACTAAGTAATCTTTTCTTTGACAAAGGTGCCAAACACATTCAGTGGAAGAAAGACAGTCTTTTTAATAGATGGTCTTGGAAAAACTGGCTTTCCACATCCAATGATTAAGATTAGACCCGTATCTTTCACCATGTACTAAGTTAAAGTCTAAATGGATTAAAGATCTCAATATTAAAACAGAAACATTAAAACTGCTGGAAGATAGAGTAGGTAAAACTCTTGAAGACGTTGTTGTAGGCAAAGTCTTTATGAATAAAAACCAGACTGCACAGGAATTATCACAAAGAATCAACAAATGTGATCTCATCCTACTGAAAAGCTTTTGCACAACAAGAGAAACCATGAAGAGCGTGAAGAGACTACCCACAATGTGAGAGAAATTGTTTGCCAGTTGTCCCTCAGATAAAGGATTAATATCGAAAACCCATAAAGAACTTAAAAAAATCAGTCCTCCAAGATTTAAAGACCCAATCCAAAAATGGGCATCTGAGATGAAAACACACTTCCCAGATGAAGAAGTACAAACAGCAAATAAATATGTGAAAAAATGTTCGACAGCACTGGCCATTCGAGAGATGCAAATGAAAGTAAAACTCAGATTCCACCTCACCCCAGAAAGAATGGCTAGTATTATGAAGTCAACCAATAACAAATGCTGGAGGGGTTGTGGGCAACCCACTGTTGGTGGGAATACAGGCTGGTGCAACCACTGTGGAAGTCAGTGTGGAGATTCCTCAAAAAGCTAAGATTGGAGATCCCATTTGACCCAGCTATTCCCCTTCTGGGTATCTACCCAAAAGAACTAAAAAACTTTCACCACATTGATATATGTGCACCTATCTTTATAGCTGCCTAGTTCATAATAGCTAGATCTTGGGAACACCTAAATGCCCCTCAACTGAGGAATGGATAAAAAAGATGTGGTATTTCTACATAATGAAATACTACTCAGCTATAAAGGACAATAAACTAGACATTTTCACCCTTAAATGGGTAAGTACTGAAAATATACTTCTCAGTGAACTAAATAAGTCACACATATGTGACTATCGCATTGTTGCACTGGTGTGATGAACTGAAACTAAATCTATGTATATAAAAATTAGTTGGGACAGTCAGAGAAAAAGAATTTTGAGTGAAATGTAGTTTTCTCAGAATCATCTTCAGAGTTTACTTTTAATGCAAATGTTTATTTGAAAACAACAAAGTAATCATAACAAAAAAGATACTCATATAGCAGGTTTCTCTTGATGCACTGAGGCAAAAGTTTTGTGTTAATAATTTGTTGGCTAATGTTTCGTGTCTATATTTTTTATCTTACATAATTTCAGGGAATATAGTAATACACAATGTGCTGATAATTATTACTGTCTTATTGGCTGTTTGTGAAATTATTTTGTTTTGATTTGTTTTCCTTTTGTTTAAAATTTTTTAAAAATCTAATTGACAAATAAAAACTGTATGTATTCTAAAAAAAAGAAACAAGATGACACACATACACACAGACACACGCATACACACGCACACACACATCCTCAGTGAATCCACTAAAATGACATAGGAATGATTCTTACTTTTATATATTTCATTTTTTATTGCAACATGTTGGACTGGTAGGCATTATATTGTAGAAGTTAATATAAAGCCAGAATTTGGACTTAACTGCAAAGAAAACATGTAATGCCTTGTCTGTGGTGGAGCTGAGGTAGTAATGTTTTCACTGGGAAGAAGTGGCAAATACAGACTAACATTGGGAGAGTAGTTTGACTGCACAGTGATCATAATAAATCAGTTGCTTGCCGACTAATATCAAAACCTTATCAGTGGGTGGTAAGTGATGATTGACTTGCATCTAATGGAAGGCATCATAGTGGCAAGTGAGTTGATGTACTTCAACTGTACAGCTGCATCTGGTGGCAGGCCTTACGTCAAATTCTGATGCTTATTTTAGTTCAAGCACTGTCCTCCCATTATTTTATTTACAATTTCCATCTGAATCTCTTTCCTGTAGTGTGCAGCTATCACCGTCACAATTTTAGGAAACTCGGAATCTAACAGTAGTCAAAATATATTTAAAAAAATGTCACTTAAGGGTTTTTTAGAAATAGTGAGAGACCCAATAATGAGAAGGTAGAAGACTATATGACTCCCAACATAAAAAAGCTGCTTTGAAAATAAAATACCAAGATATTGACTTAAATCATGGGTTCTGTGCTACATATGATTCACTTTCTTCAAGACTTCTTTATATGGTAATTCAAAGGAACTGGTTATTCATTTAAACCGCACAACCTTCAAAGGTGTGTTGCCACATGAAACCCAAGCACTCTGAATTAAAAGATAAGCTTTTGGAGTTCAAAAAGAAAAACATGAACATGAAGAAAAGTAATTGAAGGGTACCACTTCAATAAATGTGTTTGCATGGAAAGCATCATTCTTATGGATGGCTACCTTGCTAAAGCTAAAAATTTCTTCAGTGTTGGTGAAGAGTTGATCATGCCTCCTGGTAAGGACATCTGTCTGAAATTTTTAGGAGAGGCTGCAATTCAAAAGGTGACATGTGTTCCTCTTTTGGCTAGCAGTATCACTAGACAAATTGATGAAATTCCTAAGGTTATTCAGTTATTAAGTTAGTGTGGTTCAACGAATCACCATAAAATACATTCAGATTAAGTCCACCAGTGTTAATAATAAAGCAACAAATGTGGTTCTTGTGTGATATAATTTTCAGAAGGATGTACATGAGGATATTTTAAGAGCAATTTTTTGTCAGCCGACACCACAGCTGCAGAACTACTGAAGTCTTTAAATGATTACAAATTGAGAAAATTCAATTGGTCATTTTGTGTTGGTATATGCTTGGACCAATCGACTGCCATGATTCAACAGCTTTCTGATTTCACTACTCATGTCAAAGAGGTTACTTTGTATTGTGAGTCCCCACATTGTGTCATTCATTGAAAAATGCTGGAAAAATGTCACCTAAACTTAACAACATTTGGCAGGATGTGATTAAAATTATCAACCACATCAAAGTACATGCCAGTAGCTCATGTCTGTTCATGCAGCGTTGTAAGATGTATATGGAGCACACACATCTTTTATACATGAAAGTGTGATGATTTTCTAAAGGTAGATGTCTGGTCAGAGTTTTGGAATTATGAGAGCTACTTCTGAGACCTTTTTTCCCCCGAGGAAATGGTCACCAATGGCAGCACATTTCAGTAACACAGAATGGGTCCCCAAACTTGTTTACTTGTGTAAAATGTTCATCATGCTCAGTGAACTCACTATGTCACTCTGGGGCAGAAAATAAACTGTTCAAAACAGCAGATAAAGTGACTATATTCAAAGTCAACCTGGAATTATGATGGCAGTAAGTTAATACTGTTTTTTTAAATATGTTTCAAATATCATCAGGATTTTGAAAGACACATAACCAGGGCCTTCTTTCTCCAAGCTGGTGCATGATCTCGTATCTTAGCTTTCCGAAGAGTTTGAGCATCAATTCCCAACCACAATTGACCCACAGACTGAAAAGAAATGGTTCTGCAATACACTGATGGATAAACCAAGTGAATCAACTTTGTCTGTTCAAGAAGAGGAGCAATTTCTTGAGATCACAAATGAAGTTGGCTTTAAAAATCTATTTGCGACAACACCATGTCTCCATATGTCTGGATTAAAGTCAAGGTAGAATATCCTGAGATTGCCACAAAAAAACCTGAAAAGCTTGCTTCCATTTCCAACGTATTTTTGTGGACAGTTTTCTGCAATGACAGAAATCAGACTGTGATGGTGAAAAAGACTGGCTGTGAGTAACGTATTTTGGGTGTCACTATTTCCCATTCCACCCAAATAGGGCCATTGAGCTGCTAGAAAAAAAGTTCAGGTTTCTCTTAATCCTGCACTATGGAGACTTGCGCAATTATCTCAATACATATTACAATGAAATAATAATATAAATAAAGTGCGCAGTGAATGTTATGCACTTGAATCATCCTGAAACTCCCCTGGACCTTGCTCTGATCAATGGAAAAATTGTGTTTCACAGAATCAGTCTGTGGTGTGAAAAAGCCTGGGAGCCACTAATTTAGAGCAATAATATTAGTTTATTAAATCATGTAGAAAATAAAAAGTGGGTTTATTCACCACAGAATTGCCACCATAATCCAAGCTTCTATAACTATTTGCTAAGTTTACTATTATCTCCACTTCTTTATACTGTGTCATGCTATAGTAGAAGTCTGTTTGTGTTAAGTTTTTATTGACATTTTAATATCCTTTCAGTCCATTGCCATTTAACTTCAAAGTTTGTGATGAACAATTTGTTTATAATTTTCTGTAGGATCCCTTGTAATATGATAAGCTGCTTTTTTTCTACTACTTTTAAAATTCTTGCTTTGTCTTTCAAAAGTTTTTAAAAGTCTTTGTCTTTCAAATTTAGAAAGTTTTCCTAATCAGTCTTTTCAAATAATCTATTTTTTCTTTTCTTTTTCTTTTTCTCTTTCTTTGTATTTCTTTGTTTCTTTCTTTTTTTTCTTTTTCCTTCTTTTTCTCTTTGTCTCTCATCCATCCGACTTCTAAAATACACTTGTTGGTCCTCTTGACAATGTCCTGCAAGTCTCTTGGGTTATATTCACCTTTTTCAACCTAGTTTCTAATTTTCAGATATAATAATTTCCATTGTTCTATTTCTAATTTGCTTATTCTTTCTTCTACCTGATCAAATCTGCCTTTGGATACTCCTAGTAAAGTTTAAAATTTTAATTACTGTTATTATAAAACTTTTGAATTTTTATTTCTTTTTCAGTTCTTGTTCTCTTTGCTAATATTTTCACCTTAAGTATACCTAGATTTCTTGACTTTTTCACAGTTTTCTTCAATTTTTTGAGTATTTTTCATAACGGTTGTTTGAAAGTATTTGTTTGGCAGATCTTTCATCAGTTCTTTATCTAGAATAGTGTCTGTTGGGTTATTTTTCTTTTGAATATGTTACATTTTTATGTTTTTTTAAGATGCATAATTTTTTTTGGAAAAACTAGACACTTAAATATGACAACGTGATATTTCTTTTCTTTGCTTTCTTTTTTCTTTTTCTTCTTTTTTTTTTTTTGTATTGTACCAGTGACTGAACTCATGACCTCGCACTTACCCAGTAAGCGCTTGAGCCACTGAGCTAAATTCCCAGCTGATATTTCTTGAACTCAAATTCTCCTCCTTTGCCAAGGTTTGTACAGTTTATGTTTGTTACTTTTACTCCAACAGATTTTCTTCATGCTAAGTATCAGCTTATGAAATAAATTTAAGGTATTTTTAGGTCTTTGTAGAATTGTGACCTTCTTCTGCGAGTCTTGGTCTTGTGCAGTGATCTCATTTTCTCATATTCAGCTGTCTTCAGGTACTTACCTTCAGTGACTGGCTCATGCAAAGGGAAAAGGAGAAAACTAAAGATGAAAACAACAGCAGAAGCAAGTCTTTACAATCCCATTGAAGTTACTTCTGTCATAGAGATAATGGTTTTTAACAGTAGACAGAAGTAAAACGATGATTTTCCCATTTGGTATCTCCGAGATCAGAAGTAGCAATCAGTAGTCAGAGCACACATCCCCTACATGTGGGGGGCAATATCCCTTTTCCAACTTTGAGTCTCACAATCTGTATATCAGCTGTTCTAGAACACAAGAACAGGAGCCTATCAATGAGCTGAGTGGTGGTTAGCTGCTTCTGTACTGAAGGCTGAAATTAATGAAAAGCCACTACAATTTACTAGACAAGCTTTCACTTGGATCTTAGATGTCTAGTATATAGATTTTGTATTCCCAAAATAGTTACATCAGACAGAGTCTATCAATGCAATTATTGTCTAAGTTAAGAAACACTTCCTATATTTTATACTCTGCCATCTTCCCAGAATCTTTATGGAGAGAATATAACTCTGAACAAGGAAAATTATAGTCAAAACTCTCAAAGTTCTTCAATCTCGCTCATCTTCTCAGCATCTTAAACTATATGACATTTCTGGCAGAAAAATAGTTTGGCAAAATCCTTGAAATTTACTATTCCTGAAAACTATGATAAAACCACATTCTAGGAATATGTGATATGTAGATCAGTATAGATTATTGTCAAAATAAAAAATACATGAAAATTTCATTTAGTCTATACCTGGTCTGTCTATTAGTACTTTTTTTCTAATTATGGAAATACCATACTTTTGCATTTTTGAATAAAGTGGACAGTAACCATAGGTGGCTATTAGGCATTTGATGTGGCTGCCATGATTGAGGAGCTAATTTTTAAAGTTTTATCATTTCACATTAATTTAAAATTAACTAACCTCATGTTGCTAATGGATATCAAATATAACTAGTAGCCACTTGGTCAAAGTTTTTTTTTTTTTAATTTGAGCAACAATTTTTACTTGATTGAGATAGTAAACATTTACTTTTGAGTGAAATTATTGTTGAAATTGATGACAGTCATTAAACTGATAGAGTTCACTGAGTATAAACGTGACTGTTAAGCCAAACAATTTTTTCCTACTTGCAGACTCACAGTTTCATCACTGACTTGAAATTCTCAGTACCCAGTTGAAATCTTGTAAATCACCAATTTGAAGTATTTTTTCCTGTATTTGGGGGTATTGAAACAATACTGGTTAAAGGAGTAGATAAATAACAAGCTGATAAACTAGAGTACTGATGTACTCACTGTATGGAACAGATACTGCTATAAAATGTAATACTGAATTTGTTAGGCTTAATAACCAGGCAAACTGAAAGCAATATATACAAATTGAATCATTGTATTGTGTAGATTCTTAGCAACTTAAAGGTCAATATGTCTATGAAATCAGATACTTGATTATACTTATTATATTTGGGCATCTGTTTAGATACTTTTAGTTTCCTCTGAATCATTTATTTGATAATAATACTTGCTGATTTTTAAATGAATGCATGCTTATTTACATATTTATGAATGTATGACTTTGGAACCTGTTTATTTGTTAAGATTCTTAGGGAAACTACACTTTTTAACATATTAATATTCCTGCACACCAGCATAGATCTTTACATTTAGTAGTACTCTATGAAGATTTTTTTCAATTTGATATTAGAACATAAGATTTTTCAAGATATCCATACCATAATTTTGGTAGTGATTTGTGTAGTAATAAATGAGATTGCAATCATTAATAGCAAAACAACAGCTGTTACTGTTTACATACATTTTCAATAGCAGTCTAAGAACTCTCCACAGCAGTTAGATAAATTCGGTTTCAATCTATTAAATATTCACTACCATTACAAGAACTCCAATTAATCTTCAAACAAACAACAAGGAGGTTTTGGGCAAACATACATTTATTATGAAATTAATATGTAAACTATTTTATATAAAATAAATAAATTTATATAAATGCATTACAAAGCAACAGCACTACCGATAGTAATATTAATAAATTGGTAAAGAATATTTGGTGTTTGGTATTCATAATTTCTTTTACTTGATATTTTTAAAATATGTGCATACCACATCATATACAGCAATATATTTTGTGAGGTTAATTGACATCATTAACTTAAATGATTATGTTACAAATATAATCACTGATTTTCAACACTTGGAAGATTTTCAATTTAAACCATTGAATAATATTTTCTACTGCTATATAATATAGTATATTTTAAAAACTTAGCTAATAAAATCTTAAGTATACTAGCAAAGATTTACAATGATATATTTCAGAAAATATATCATATAAATATTGTGTATTTTATTTATTTATTTTTGCAGCATCAGGGATTGAACTCACAACCTCGTGCCTGTCTGACAGGCGCGTAAGCCGCTGAGTCAAACTCCCGGCCCTAGTTTTTTGAGGCAGGGTCACACTGTGTAGCTCAGGCTGCCCTTGCACTTTCATTGTAGCCCAAACCGGCCTCGAACTCACAACGCTCCTCCTACCTCAGCCTCCCAAGTGCTGGGATTAAAGGTGTGTGCCACCACGCCCAGCTAAATATTGTGTATTTAAACACATAGTGAAATTATTGTATTAAAATGAAATCATAAGCTATAGATGAATAGCATAAATTACTAATTGTGCTATGTGATATAGTAAAAGAACATTTTAAACATTTATGTTTAGGCCTTAATCTTTAATTAATTTAAACTTAAATAGAAAAAAATATTGAAAAATTCTATTTAAGACATTTTACATAAGACAAGTTTTGTCTCATGAACATTGGAAATTATGCACACTTTGCTGATAATCTTATAATCTGTATCTGAACCTTGTTTTTGTAAGCTATGGTGGTATTTTTTTCATTAATACACAACTTAGCTGCATGTGTATTTCATTTCACAAATGTACAGCTAAATGAGGCTGAAGAAGAATACACTGTCTATGTGCTTTTAAAATGTCTGCACCTCTGTTTCAAGTAATAATAAGCTTCTAACGCAATCACTTCTCACTACTACCATGGCCACCATCCTGGTGCCAGGTACTTTCATCTCTCAACAGGGTGATATTAACGGACTCCTTCAAATCTCAAAATAGCAGCAAGAGTGATTCTTGGAAAATATAAACCACATCATGCTAAATCCTTAGTCTGCTTTTGATCATTATAATTTAATACCCAAAACAAGCTAGCCTTTTATTTAAAGTGAGGCTTATCTAGCCCCTAGTTTGGAGGCTGAAAGTCCAAACTGCATGACAGTCTCTGACTAGGGCTCCTCTTTGGCGGGGTTACTTCATGGCAGATCACAGTGTCAAAGAGGGAATGAATACATCACTACTAGATAGGAATACATCACTACTAGACAGAATCAGGCCTTTATAACAACTCACTTTCATAAATCCCTTCTGAGAGAACTGACATCAGAGATCTCCACTAAGCCTCGCCTCTTACATGTTCTGCCTCTTCCCAATATCACCACTCTGAAGAATAATCCTCTACTATGTGAATCCTCAAGGGCCACTTAAACCACATCTAACCATTCAAAAAATAGCAACCTTTCAGCAAAATTCTCTATTCTTTTCCAAATCAGTCAAATCGACATTATCACAGAGGACAATTTAATACAATGACATAATTTGGATCTTTGTTACATTTGTATTTTGCATCCTGTTATCCATATTCTTCCCCTCCTTAATCATCATTAGTGTCTCTACTATTTCTTCAGTATGCCAAGAAAGTTTTCACCTACCTCAAGGGCATTTTACTAGCTATTTTCTCTTCTTATAAATCCCTTACATTACTATCTAACAGCCTTCCACTCTTTACATAGGTGCTGCCTTCTCAGTGAAGTTATTCTTGCATGTCTCTATAAAATTACAGCCTCCCTTATTGATGTTTAATATTCCTTTCCCTGTTTAAATCTTCTACATAATAATCATGTTCAAAACAATCTTTTTTATTAATTCATTATTTCATACTTAGTATCTAAGACAGTAGATGTCACACAGAGGGTATAGAATAAAAATATGTTGAATTAATGCATACATTATTCATCTGCATATTTAAAATCTAAGTTAAAATATAAAATGCAGCCAAAAGTTGGTTAGTCCTTAGTAGATACCACTAAATTCTGTAATAGATAAGAACCTTTAATCTCTGCAGTCTACTTCAAATATAGCCTAAAATAAGAGTGACACTGGGAACTATAATTCTCAGCAAAAGACATATTATTTGAACTTCTGTCCTCTTTAAAACTAACTGAAAATAAACTCCTCATACTTGCTTTACAGAACACTTCCTTCTCAGATGACAAACTAGACATAGAAATATTATGCTTGTCTATTGTCTCTAGGTACGCTCCTCGAGGCCAGACTAAGACATACTGATCATGAAGGTAATACTACTTTAGCTACAGCTGTATTTGTTTTAGAGGTAATTAGTTTTCCATCTGGCATTTGCAGGAGTGTATTACATTTGCTTTAGGGGGAAAACAGAGAAATACTCACAGTTGTGTAACCAAGCATATTCTTCCAAAGTGTACAGTGTAGAAATGACATATAGTACTTACTGTATAGTGCCTGAGCAGTTAAAGTGATAAATGGGTAAACTAATGCTGTTTGTATGTACAAAGATCTGTGCAGAAAAATATCAGTAAGCAACTAGTACTGTGGTTGATACCCTGCTTCATTGTGCATTAATTTTCCATGCTTATCAATTGGGCGATTTCAAAATTTAGTTTGAAAACTAATTTAGCACGCATGAATTTATAATGAACAATTTAAAAAGTGATAAGATGCTTACCTATTTAGGTGGAAGCGCTCTAGAAAATTAAAGGCATAAATTCTAATCACATCTTTCAAAAATAAAATGCAGTATGCCTTGCAAATTCATTAAGCCACACATATGTAAATTTCCCAACAAATGTATGCAAAAAGGGTGTGATGCTCATGGTACTCTTGTTGTAAGTAAAGCTATTAATAATTGCTGATGAAAAATGTAACTAGGGTAGAATAGTAATAATGTTTTAAAGTTATTGAGAAACCTTTATGTGAGGAAAAAGCCAGATAACAAAGGCTGTCAATGATGGCAGATGGAATGTTATTATATGCTGCAATAGGTTTATCTTTCCTTCCTGTTCTATCATGTGGCATTTCAATAACTCACTATTAAGAGGAAGCTTTACTATGCATTTCTTCAGTCAGACATTTAAATTATACCTAGAGCAATCAGTATGCAGTCTAATGTGGAATCTAGCTGGTTCCAGCTGATATTTCAAAAGCAAGGTTCTTAAACAGGCCTACATGGAGGCAAACAATAAAAGTAACACATCCATAGCTCTCATTTCTGTTTGAATGATTATGTATTTTTCAGAGTCAGTAATTATTAATAAAAGAAGGGAAAGTTTCCACCTAAGAACTTTGATTGATGTGAGATGCTGTAAATTCATTTCAGTTCTGAATTGAGCTGCTAATACTGTAAAGGGTTATGTAATATTCAAAACTAAAGTTGTAAAGCAAAGAATAGGCAAACATGAGTAGGCATTATTAGTAAACTAATACAAGAAGAATAAATCATTGTGTTCATGTTTCATTGCATATTCATTTAGAGGTAATAGTTTCAGTACTTTCTATAAGGGTAGCTCTTAACTCTTCATTAAAAATAGAACTTCATAGTCCTTCCTTTTAAAGGTAGCTCTTGGAACTACTTAAGGAATAACCTAAAAGAGAATGCAGAATTTATCTGATAATATAGCACAATTCTGAATTGAAATGATGTGAGTTTTGTCACTTTGTTATTCCCAAAAATACGTTAATGGGATATTAACGCTTTGATGCATACATTTCAATGGGAAATGGGAATTACGCTTTGATGCATACATTTCAAGCAATAATTAACCACATGACTCAGAACTCAATAAATACACTCAAACCTACAATGACCAATGAGGGAACATTGCAAGTCAAGGAAAAATTAAGGCTTCCATTCATATTTGAGTACTATTAAAAATATTGCCATTCACTCCACCGTTTAGTTGGTAGTTACTACACTTCAAACATCACTTGAAATGCAAACCGTGGTCATAAGAAATAAAAACACTAGTCCAAGAATCAATGGCATGTGCTTCTCCACGGATTTACTATTTAATGCAAATTAACATATTGTCACCTACCTTCATAACATCAGATTATCAGACACTCGATGAGTAAATAATTGCATTCAAAATTATAGTAAAAATGATCACATTGATTCCTATAAGTATTCCATACACATTACTAATTTCCTTGAATTCTTTGAATTTTATTAAAATTTCTTTATTCAGTAATATAACCCAACTGTTTGAAGATGAGTTGTCTTTAGTTTTACTGAAATAAATGTGTATGAGTGTGGTTTCTCAGACTTTTGTCTATTGTATATTTACATATTTAATTTAAACTTCTATGATGGTGACAGGTTATTCTCTCATACCTGATAACAGCAAAATGTTGAGAGGCATGGTGCTTTTTTCTGATTACAAACGTCTATTCATGAGATATTGAAGATCACACACAATGTAAAGCATCTGACAACATCATGATGATATTTGTACCACAGAAAGAAGGTCACTCTACCTATTTAAAAAGGTCAGGTTCACATGGCTACAAAAACCCATCCTAGATTCACTATTTCCAAAAACATTTACCATTACTCTGCCTCATTACAATTAAATGTTTCTATGTTGGTCATCCTTTTTCTTCTTCAGCACTCTTTACTTGCTTGCTAAAGAACTGTCTACTAATTCAGCCTCCTGTGTGGGGGCCTGCAATTCAGTCATCCTTTTACCCTTTCTTTTTCTGATTTTCCACTTTTCTTCAGTCACTTTTCCTAGTTTAGTTGAGATCACTGCTTCATCATTTCTCCTCCAAATAACTGCAAAAGTCTACTAAATGGTTGGCTTGCTTTCAATCTCTAATCAAAATGTCCTGTTTGTAAATCACAAATATAAGAGTGTTCCTGTCCTAATAGTCTCTAATGACTTCATCCACCATCAGGAAAATATCAGACGTGGTTAAGTTTGCACATAATGGAGCATTCACCTGTTTCCTTCTAGATTTCCATCGTCATCTGTTAGCAAGTCTGTCTAATACATGGACTTCGTGTCATGCTGTGCTACTGGTAGTTGTCAAAGTAGTGAAATTTTCTTTTTTTAATTTTAAAACAAAGAATAAAAACAATGATACAGAATTTCAAAACAAAATAAGAGGAGATTAACAATGGTTAATGTATTGTGTATTATTATCTTCAAAGTAGTTGCTCAGAGTATAAGATATAGGCATGAAAAATGATATTTCTCTGGAATTATATGTCTTATTCTTTGTTCATGAAGCATTTATGTTGTCATCTACTCAGTATTTATCATATATACATCAACAGATGTTCTGTCCTTCCCCCATACAAAATGATTCAACTCCATTTAGAAAATTTAATTAATTGACATATATATATATATATATATATATATATATAAAATATGGTACTTATTTTATTAAATTGGAATTAAAATTCAGCTATCTGAACCCTAATTTAAATCCTTAACTCATTAAATGAATAAATTTTGTGTCATTCCACTATCTAGTATGTTACAGCTTCTTAATACATGATTCTTAAAAAATATAGTGCAATTTCATGTACTTACATTGACTGACCTTGATTCACATTTATTATCTACACTGCATCTGCCATTTTAAAACCATTAGTTCTTAAACTAAAGTTTACAGTACAATTTGGCACTATTTATGCTTTGATTGTTATGACTTTTAGGTAGATTACCATTTAGATAGTATATAATATAGTGAAAATTCCCATAAAAAACAAAAATAAAATGTTCCTCACATCGTTTCATTGTAAATATTAAGTAACTTCTGTGTTCTACTTGTAATCTTCTTTACAGTCTTTCACTAATATTGCAGCGTAGAAGAGTTTAGACAGTCAAGTAATTGAGCATTTTGAGTACAGTGAAATATGTACATGGGAGAATAAATGAAAAAATTTGTGGAATCTGAATGTGATAGTCTGCTCAATTATTTTATTATTTTATCATTTTAACAGAAAATAATTCTGAATAACATTTCACTATTGCATATTATTACTATTTAGTGTAGTAGCTACTGATAAAGTAAATATTTCAACTTCAACCAATGATTTCCATGTCAAATTTTTAAAAAGACACAAATTTACTTTAATGAGGAAGCCAAGTTTTCAAACAAATAATCCTGAGTTATATGCAGAAGTTGGTTTAAAAAAATGCTATGTCATTTTGCCAAAACAAATAAGGGGGGAAATAGGGAATTAAATTATATATACATATAATTTAATTATATATATATGTGTGTGTGTATGTGTGTGTGTTTACTATATTTCTATTTTGCTATAAAATATGAATTCATATTTATATTTTACGAGATCACATCTGGTTAAATATAGTGTCTAATTTCACTTTTAATTTTTTCTATATAAATGTTAATTTTAAAGTAATTCAAGTCTGCATTTGCATAATGTAACTAAACAAATGCTACTAAACTAAAACAGGTGAAATGCATGGAATGTAAAATATCTGCTGAGTGGAATCTCTACCTTATATGCAATAAGGTTTGTCTTAGTTACTTCTTCATCACTGTGCACAATACCCTACACACCCAACTCTTACAAGAGATAGATTTATTTTGGCTTAGAGTCTGTATAGGTATCAGTGCAGTCTGCTGGCTCCAAGTCATTTTAACATGAAAGAAGGAAATAACAGAGAAGAAACCACTCATGGTGTTGTTACAGGCAGCTGAGTTACATAGAAATATTAGCCAGTCAGACAAGACTAGATCCTCGAAGGAGCCAGTGCAGAAGGTGAGATACCTCGAAACCTTGGAGGAGACAGACAACTCCTGCTGTAGGCCAGACCTTGAGACAAAAGATCAATCAAATACACCCACATCCTAATGATTGATATTCTAAATAGGTCTCTATCACACTGAGGAAGTCAGGAGTCACCATCCTAATCCCCTACAGGAAGAGTCACTGTTCTGCATGTGTACCTACTTGCTATGTGACTCACTTTCCCTTTTGTCCCCAATTTAATCAATTTTACCTAAGCAGTTAATCTTATGTTAATGGTTGACCATAGTTCTGTCTCACCTTATGTCCACCTTATGAGTTCCCATTTTGGATCTGTCTCCCCTTGTGGTTTTGCTCTATAAAATCCCTAGAAAAGACAGGGACCTTGGTAATCCCCTCAGGACCCCTTCTGTTTCTCTTTCAGACAGAAGCTTTCTTTCTTTCAATAAGTATATTCTGCTTTAACTTCCATTGTTCCTAAAATTCATTCTTTGATTTTAGAGAACATGAACTCATACTGGACATATAGTAGGTTGGGAGTTTCATTCACCTATATCATTTGGAGGTCTTCTACCAAAGCCATTGGATGGAGGTAAGAGTTTGTTTTTGTTTCATAGACTTTGGACTGGGACTCAGTTAGGTAACAAAAATTTTTATGCTTCAAATTTTGCTTTTTCTTTGCCCATTGCTTATAATTGCTTTGTCTCATATAGTTTTGTTAAAATGGTTATACACCTAAATTAAAACATGGGATGTTTATAAGGTTTTGTTCTTGTACCTGTTGCATTTAAACAAGTTACTAAATTTACTGGCACTCCTTGCTTGACTTTATTTAGACAATAGTGCTACAGAGAATAATGTTAGAACACCTGTGGTAGACTTTTAATATAAACTTCTGGAAAGTGGGTTTTAAATAAAATCTAACTCAGACTTAGAAAATATACATGTCTATAATAAAACACAGGACTCCTTCCACCATATAAAAAGCATTAGGCTGGTGGCCATTAAGACTTGGAGGACAGGTTTCACTGGGACAGACTGGCTCGGATCCTTCCCTACACTATAGAGAAAATGTCAAGCCTGTTCTGCTTCAGTTTCCTTTCTTTGGCTTTACTTCTAATCATTTTCCCCACTTTGTAGTTTCCTTTTTAGAGGCATGTAAAATTAAAAAGAAAAAATTTCTGGACTATTTCAACCTTTTCCTCCTATGGTAAGCCCATAGAAAATATGCATTTGTTAACACCAAAGACAGGGAAATCATC
The DNA here is from genome assembly GCA_004363535.1 of Dasyprocta punctata. Lineage (NCBI taxonomy): Eukaryota > Metazoa > Chordata > Mammalia > Rodentia > Dasyproctidae > Dasyprocta > Dasyprocta punctata. Next base: position 89,337 of record RJWM01006078.1, read on the forward strand.
TTAGATGAGGGACATATACCTCATCTCTGAGTCAGATGATCCATCGGAATTTTGCTCATCCAGGAGAACACACATAAAAGCCACATCTTGGCTTAGTGTTCTGGGCAGATCTCCTCCAGAGACTGAACCTAAGAAATAGGGAAAGAACCAACTTCTGGGTGAAACCAGAAGGAGCTATTTCCAAAAGCAGCACACTTACAGAACCAAAATGCAGTTAGATAAGTAGCCTCTTGAACCTTTCAGGTTGTGGAGTTTAAAACCTTTATTGCAAATTTATAAAACACTATGTAATGATCTTTCTCAGGCTATTAACCATTTCTTATAGAACTTTGATAAAATCTGGTTACTCTGCCAGCTAATTAAATGCTCCTACAGCAACTGCCACTCTTAAAAGCAGAGGATGTTTCCCAGCATCTCTTTGGTGAATTCCTATCAAAGCCAATGACCAATAGACTGTTGACCAGAGAGAGCTGGATTCCTTTCTGGAAAGTGGCCTCTGGTTATCTGGGCCAATAGAAACTAGGACAACTGAGGGTTCATGGTCAGGGTGACTCCTTGGTAGACACCCAAAAATGTTCCCCAGTGGAAATTGGCTCATGAAAATCTTCACTTACATATATCTACTTATAGCTCTCTACTAGTATACTAAAGATGTCCCCTGAACTTTTCAGGTAGTTAGACTACCTCTCACAGAAATTAGGCTAAGG
>RJWM01006079.1:0-86928 GCA_004363535.1 Dasyprocta punctata
CTGCCTCAGCTTCTTGCATGCTGCTGTTACAGATGTCTGCCACCGTGAATAGCTTCTCTTCCTCTTAGATAACCCCATCTCATATTTTCTCATGCCCAGATTTTTAAAAACAAATGTTAGGTCGGAAGTGACCTTTTGGATATTCTGCACTACTTTCTATTTCTGGGAAAAGAGCAAGACAAAAGCTGCGGGACTTTAGGGGAAGAGGTGTGAGCTATGCACAACAGTGAGGGTGAGCTGTCAGCTAGTGTTCCAGTGTGTTATTCCACCAAATGAAGATTGCTCTATGTTAAGTAAGATTTGCCTCTTCCTATTTAACTTGTAGTTGTGAGCTATTATAAAACCCATCGCGTGTATGGGTTTGCAATAGCTTCAATATTTGCAGGATTTGAAAGCAGTAACTCTAGCAATCTGTTGTTAGCACAAGGAGTGAAATATCAAGAGAACCTTTCTGTTTCGAACCACCCTTCCTCTTATATCTGTTTATCAAATTGTCCACAGATGGCTCAGCTCACAGGGTTTTAGTTTTGTTTTTTTTTTTCATTGGAAAAGCAAGCACATTCTTTGGGATTGTATTGCTCCCTCCTGTCTATTCTACTTCCTAGGCAGGTTTTCAGATCTGTTCAGATATGAAACCATACTTCTGTCAAAATGATGTCACTACATCCCCAGAGACAGAATTCTGAACAGAATGGATGTGCACCCAATGGACAAAGTGTTTTCGTGGGTGACAGGAAGTGAAGGACCTGTAAAATACTGTTTTTGAAAACAGTTATAACACAAAATGAACTCTTGAACTGCCCATATAAAGCCCAAGTAGAAACAAGTTAGACATGAAGAGAAATTTAGAAATATCAGAGAGAAGTGTTATTAATAGGAAAGGACAGAATCCTAAATATTTAGCAGTATCTTGCATTATTATTATCGCACCAAATATTTTGGTGAGCATCTGCCACACTGTCTTAAAATAAAATTATTTTACAAATTTACTAACAAAATTCTTCAGAGGGCTGATTTTTAGACAGAATTTTTCACAAGCTCCATGGGGAAATAGCACGGTTAGTTCCTCGCAATGTCTTATGACAACATTTTCACTACCTTACCAGTGCATAACCTTTCTTTGCATGTGCTTCTGTTTAATGACACTTTCTCTGACATATGCTGCTGGTTCATTAACACTGAACTCAAGGACAAGGACCCTAGAAGCCTCATCTGAATAAAGCTTACCTAACACTGCTTCCTCCCTGGAGCACATAGACTTGGGCTCAGGGACAGTAGATGAAGTTCAGTCCTACTCTGTGGGGTTCATTTTAGAAGAAAAGTTTTAAAAATACCTAAAATACTTTGTATAAATGTGGCATTAAATGCACTGCAAGAACATCAGTTTTGCCTTACTGACTTCAGATAGGAACACATCCCTTGGGTGACTTGAATATTTTGTCACACCCTGTGTGTATGTCCATGACAAACCAAGAAAGCGGCATGAATACTCATATATGGGTTATATGTCAGTTGTAGAGAGTAGGCGAATTTACCTGAATAGTGATGATCTAGTGTCATTGAAATAAATGTTGACTGAGTCAGTATTTCCCTGAAGGAACAAAGTAACCATAGTCTTGTGAGGTAGGGTTATTTGAATGCTAGAAGGTATTTTGTACTGGCTCATAATGAGTTTGGAGCATTACTATTGGGAGAGATCATTAAGAGTAATCTTAACATTTTCCACATAGGAATTACCTCCCCAAAGGAAAGGTAAGTTTTCCAAAATTGTGTTACGTCACACAGTGGTAAAAGAAGATCCACATTTCTTGATCCTAAATCCATTTCTTTTTCTACCATTCCACCCCATCCAGTTCCTTCCAATATACTTTTTGAGAAAACAATTAGAATGCTGTTACATCAAGTCAATTCTTGGTTTAAATTCGTGCCCCCCAGAAGTGAGGCATTCAGAACGGCAAAGGCAATGAGCTTTGTCTGCAGTCTTGATTTTATTCTTCTCAGTGGAAGATCTCTGAGTCTAGTTTGTGAGCAAATGTAGCATCCCTACCTACACACAAATATCTTTGGCACTTCCTGAGTAAAGTCAGCCAACGTGACTTTGTATCATTAAAATGGTAGCATAAATTTTAAAAGAGAAAATTTTAAAAACATATTCATAGAATATGTGGTATCAAAATCTAGACTTTCATGTTCTAAATTAGAGTTATAGATTAAATACGATCCAGTCTAACATGCTTTTAAATACACAAATATTTTGACACCTAAGACAAAAGCTAAACCAAAATCTATGGCTATCCTATTGCTTCTGAACACTAGTAACCCAAGGAAGATTTAGTTTCAAATGCTATGTCTACTTCGAAGTTAGTGATAGTTTAAATATTGATAAGCTAATTCTAACCTAAATGTTAGCTAGATAGATGTCTAAAACATTAAAATGTATTTAATCATTTTAATAACATGTTCCAATAGAAAGTGTCTGTACCCAAGACAGCTGACATCTTTGTTTCTGGGATTAATGATTTTCATTTTATTCTCAATTTGCTGCAGTAACCGTAGATAAAATTTTAATATTCCTTTGAGTTAAAGTCACTAATTATTTCAAAATGGCAAAGAGAAGAGACTCTGTCAAGGAATTGGTTTGTAAGACTTGAGCTACATTTGGGAATTGTTGTAAGTATCTACTTTACTGTCTTCCTTCAGATTTGACTGCAGGTGTAAATGGGCTTTTTGCTGTCTCTCATGGTTTGGCATGGGTCATTAAGTATCCCAGAACGTTGAGTATTTTCTGCCCTAGCAGACCAAGGGCTGGGAATCAAGGTCCAGGAGTCAAGAGACCACTGACTTGCAGCGGAAAATTCCATTTGTGTATGAAAGTGTGCAGAGGGTGGGTGATTATTCCACTTTCTCAAATCTTTGAGTTAAGTACAGTGTGTGTGTGTGTGTGTGTGTGTGTGTGTGTGTGTGTGTTTAAGCAGACCATGTTCCAAAAGTAAATGAGAAGTAATAGTGAAGAGATCTGAGTGAAAAGCCCAGAGTTTTAAGGTCTAGAATTTGATGTTTATAAAAATCTTAGCTCCTATTCCCTACAGTATAAATGCTGGCAAACCCGCTGTCTTGGTAAGTGACAGTGGTTCAGTCTTCCAAGTTCGGGTTAAAATAAAGACCAATAATACGTTTCAAAAGCAGACTGAAGTCCATTTCTGAATAATTTCAGCAATTCTTGCTTTAATTGCTAAAAGTAAAACAGAGAATCAAAAGTAATCTCAGAAGTGAGTCAATGAGAAATTTATTCCTGGTTAAGAAGGAACGTGGCTTCTGAAGGCAGGCAAAATTCACAAGCAACCCAGTCTGGCTTTTAGATTTCTCTGCATCCTCTGTAAATTGGTTCAACAATGCTACACCACAGAGTGACTGTAAGAGCCAAATGCAAAATGTCCACAAAGTACTTGGCACGTGTATTAGCTACTCATTGCTGCATAACAAATGGCCCCCGGTGCATGGCTTCAAACTATGAATATTTTTTATCTCACCCTTGATGTGGGTCAGTTTAGCAGTGTACCTCTGGATTACATTCTCTTTGGAAGTTTTGGTCAAGCTGTGGGCTGGCTCTGAAGTCTCATCTAAAACCTGACTTGAGGAAGATGAGCTTTCAAGCATTCCTGTGGGTCTCAGTCCTCCAGGGCTGTTGGATGGAGGCCTCCTTTCCTTGCTCTCTCTTGGTTTGAGGTCTCCCTCAGTGTCCTTCGGGTAGATCTCACTACAGAGCTGCCCACTGAGAACAGAACAGGTGACTTCTGCTGACAGAGGGAGAGGGTGTCCACTGGAATCTCAGAAGGGATGGCCCACTGTTTGTGCTGTATTCAGTTCATTAGAAGCCAGCCAGTAAATTCACACAAAAGAATGGGATTACAAAGGGTACGAACACCAGGAGATGACAGTCATGCACCACAATGGGGGTGGGGGGCAGTGCGATGCCCAGTGCTCCTGACTGTCACCTGTGCTAACAACCTCACTTTCCACTTAGATGGACGCTCGTGGTTTTTTAACATTTGTTGGTCATGGCAATTTTAATGAGAGTGACCTTTACAAAAAGCTTATTATGTCCAAACAGCACTTGTTTTTATACATGTTAATTAATTCATGCCTTAAAAAAATTATTATCCTTCTTTTACAGATGAGAAAATAAAGTTTCAGAAAATCGAAGCATCTGGCTTGGGGTCACAAAACTACGAAGTGTTAGGCTTGTGATCTGTACACAGGTAGCTCCAGAGTCTGGGATGTTAAATGTCAGATTCCCTAGAAATCAGAGGTCATCAGTCTGTGTGGGTATTGGATCTCTTTCATGAATGTGATGACAGCTGTGTGGTCTTTTCAAGAACAATGAGCAAAGGTACATTTTTTTTGTGTCATTTTAGAGGGCTTTTTCAGAAACTCTGAAAACTACAGATGGACACCTGATTTAGAACCCCTTTCTATAATTCTCTAACTTGAATAAAATTCAGCAAAGGCTACATTTGTACATAATACAAGCTGGTGCAGTGAGAAGGAAACAGATTGTGAGTCAGGAGGATTTAGTTTGGATTCCAGTTTAATAGGCAAAGTCATTTAACTTGAGGCCATAGCTCTTTTGTCTATAAAGTGGACGCAGTCAGCCTCTCTCAGTGTAAACATTAACACACGTCAAATGTAAAAACCTCACGGTGGGGACCATTCCAAGTGTTTTCTGTACAGTATTCCACTTAATATTTATACATTCGGCCTTCTTCCCGGGAGGTAGATCTTCTTATGATCCTGTTTTAGAGATTTGGAAACAGAAGTACAAAGCAGTTAAGTCCCACAGAGTGGATGAGAGTCAAATGTGAACCAAAGCAGTGTGATTTTGAAGTCTGTGTTTTTAGATGCTGTATACCATCATACCTTGGGGCTACTATACGAAGACATAAACAAGCATACATGAAAATAGTCCATAAATGGAAAGGCGCTAAAATATTCCAGATGTAGAGATGAAGAGAAACAGTTAATTTGCATCACAATCACATAACTTCACAGCTGAGTGACCTTGAACAAGACATTTACTCCCCTTGGCGCTCTGCTTCCTCAGCTGGAAACAGGGAGAAGTTGCCTGTTCCCTCTCTTCTGTAATGAGATGCCTACAGGAAGACATTTAGTAAACGGCATAAAGCACTAAAATCACTCAAGTTCTGCCTACATGCATATCGATGTCATCCGATTCAATTGACACAGCTATTTAACATGGGTAAACAGCATTTCAATAAAACCAAACCTTAAGTCCCTTTTATAAAGAGTAACTTGTTGGAAGCGGCAACCCCAGCTGCATTGCTAATGTCGCCAATAGATACCTGTGCACCACCAAGTACCTGACTTCTCTTCTGAACATGTAGACCCACCCAGGAGGACGATTTAAGTCTTTGAGAATCACGTTATCTTCCTTCTTACATTTTTTACTTTTTGCATCACAGGAAACATGTCTTAATCCTAAATTTTCATGTCCAAAGACATTAAATAGGTGAATACAATTTACAAGGGAGTTGGATTTGTTATGTTCATGGTGAAGCTTTTTCAATATAAATAAATGTATATATTCATATATATCTATATCTAAATATGTATACAATATTGACGATAAACTTAGGCTGTCAAAGTTCAAATCCTGACTCCAACACATAAGATCTGTGTAACCCAAAGGAAGTGGCTTCGTAGCTTTATATTTGCCTGTGTTCCTGTAAAATGGGCAGGGGGAGATAGTAATAATAATAAAACCTCATAGATTTGCATAATAATTAAGTGAGCATTGTACAAGAAATATTCAGAACAATTCTTAGCACATACTAAGCATTCAATAAATACGTTACTAGATTTGGATGCCTGAACATCTCTTCTCCTGTGTTTCATTTAATACCTGTAAAGTATTCCATTTTATTTCTGATTAGCACTGTAATACATTTTCAAGTTGCTTGGAGGATGTTTTGAACCCTGTAGGTGTTATGGCTCTAAAAGGGTAACTGTTGTTCCATTTTTAAAAGGGAGAAGATAATTACTATGTGGTCTTCTTTTTTTTTCCAAGAGGAACATTAGTCAACAAAGTTTTTTTTTCTTTTTCTTTTTCTTTAGCGCCCACGGAGGTGTGAGCTCCTGTGGGATGATTCAAGCCATGTGGAGAGCTTGCTTCTGGACCGCAGTGGAATGTTTTCCCATATCAGAGTTCTCGTACCCACAATATCAGAGCAGGAGGATGCCAGTTTTCATAGGAAAAAGAGCTTCTTTCAAAAGAAACACAATATTTTACACAGAGTACATAAAGAAAGAATCTATTTTAAACTGCCTCTTCGCTTAAGAAAAATCCGACTCCATGTTCTCTTTACACCCGTGTCCATCGGGGCCTTTGCGTGAGACGGGCTCGGCGCTAACCCAGCGGTCCCGGCTCAGCCTCCTGCCAGCCACAGGCCCAGTTTTGCTCCCTGCAGGGAGCACAGAGCTCAAGGACTTGTTCAGAAGTAGAATTTCCCCTTTGTCACTGCTGGGGACTGTCACAGGCCTCCTACCAAATATGGTGACTCATAGAATCCCGTCATCCACAGGCTCACGTTTAGAGGAGCAGAGTGTCAAGGACCACTCTTAGCCTCATCAAGGGTTCTCTGAAGGCATCACCTCCTCCACACACACACACACACACACACACACACACACACCTAAAATTTAAAATCAAGCAGACAGTGGTGCTTCATGTTTGAATTAAACACAACTGGGCTCTGTGTCTTACTTAACAAGACTTCCTGAGCAGCTATGCCGAACCCAGGACTACGGAGAATGGATAAGGAATGCACACCGTTCAGGAAATACATTAAGGGGAACTGCAGGCTGGACTTGGGGGAGAGTGGTGGGCTCTCGAATGCAGAACGCACCCACACTTTCAGGGAGGGAAGAGCTGGTGGAAACGTCCCTGAGTGAAGTGTGAAGCCTAGAACCTACCCTGGGAACCTTCCACGTGTCTCCCACGGCTCAAGAGGACCCCGTGGCTGAGACTGAAAGGACGTCCAAGCCACAGTCCACGTGAAGGACACGCAGAGTCTAGAGCTCTGCCGCGCTCGTGGGAGCGGCGCTGGGACCCGAGTCAGCACGGACAGGTGGGGAAGCTGACATTTCCCAGAGTGGAAAGCAACGGGCAGCACCCGAGCAAGCCACAGGCACCCGGGGGCTCCTTGCCTTGTTCTCGGTAAAGTAATCAGCAATTCCCTTCAGAGTCTGGAAATCCCTAGGAGAAAGGGGGAGATAAGAAACCCTAAACCTGGCTACCCACAGAGAAAGCTTTGCTTGGCTTATAAAAGTGTACATTTTGATGGGGCAGGTTAAACTTCTGCCCCCTAAGCAGGGAAGGCCAAATAAAATCCGCTCTGTGCATCTGGACTCGCTGCAGCCTCACAGAGGAGCAGGAGAAAGGAGGAGCCAGGAGAACCCGAGCGAGCGCAAGGGGGGCTTGGAAGGAATACGCGACGGGTTCCTGCGGGCTAAGTCCTTCGCTTTGGTTTCTGTCTCCTCTCCTTCGGGCCAGGCCTGGGAAGATCACTAGGGCTGCGTTGTGTTGGGAAGCCCTCTGCAGTGTTCTTCAGACCTGGGGCTAGCTGCTGCTCTTTCATGGTTGCTGCCCAAGGCCAGAGCTTTGATTACAGCTTTCATGTTTAAAAACAAATTCGTGGTGACCATCCTGGCTTTGTGCACACACCCTGGCGGTTACGTGGAGGTTGGCAATGGCTTAGAAAGGATGCTTCTGGATTCTGAAAGGTTTGGACTCCTTTGATGTTTGCTCACATTTTCCTTTTCTGTGCCACTGTGGCTAACTGCCAAGGCAGCAGCAACGGGAATGAAACCAATACTGCTTCCAAAAATTAGTTTTGCTGTGCTTCCCCCAGCCAGCGAAGGTGATAGCATGTGAGACCCAATGTTGGAACGCATCTGAAGATTAATTGACCAAAGCAATTACTTGCTTTATACATTACAATATGGGCCAGGTGATAAAACCAAGTTTTCGATGCCTGGGTCTAATTACAAAATTTAGGGAAATAAATCAAAACTGGGAGAAGAATAAAGAAATAGAAAAAGAGCAATAATCCAGGGAGGTCAATGTGCAATTATTTGAGAACCTAAATATTAAAAATGCTTTGCCTTTAAGTAAAGAGAAGAGGGCAAACCAGGACTGTGGAAAAGTTGGGATATCACAAAAGGATAGGTCTTTGTAGGTGGAGACTTCGATGGGAGCCTAGAACTGACAGGTCTCCACGTGTTCATTAATAGACAAATACCAGTGAAGAAAAACCTAAAGCCACACACTGTCCTGGCACTGGCATATGAAAAGTCACTGCCCCAGTGGTAAGAGAAAGAGAAAAGAAATTCATATGCATGTAAACAAGGAGGGTAATAGGATCATGACCGGTGATGCTAGGAATTGAGGTACCTCTCTGTCAGGGTGAAAACAAAGGTGTTTGATGAGGTATCTGACGCTTCACTTGAGCAACAGAGAGAAGCTCTTGTGAAAAAAGCATTCGGAACACATGAGCCAGTTGGTGTCAAGGCTGTGAAGAAGCTGAAAGCAATGAGAGTTATAAAGAACAGCGAGGAGACGACTGCTGATGTAACTGCAAGGTCACAGAGCGCAGGGCTGGGAAACGAGCTCAGAGCCGGACTCGGGCCCCGAATCGGGAACCAGGCAGGGCCTGTCGGTCATGGGTAGCTCACTTACCAGTCACAGCTCAGTGGGAAGCAAGAGGAACCTTCCAATCAGAGGAGGTGTGGTTCGATTTAGCGATTTAAAAACATTGAGAGGAAGCAGCATCTTCTAAGTCATGACCTATACATAAATATTTACACAGCGATAATCATGGTAAGCAGCAGAGGACAACAAACAAAACAAAACAAAACAAAAACAAAAGCAACCTCTTCTCATGGTTTTGAGGCTTTGCAGGTTGCAGATTATTTCATTCCCTTTAATTGCCAAGTACTTTTATAGTGTGTGGACATGTTCACTTCTTTATCCATTCACTATATGGTGGACGTTTGGATTATTTTGAGTTTTGGCTTATTTTGAATGGTACTGCAAAGAACACTTACGTTAAAAATTTTGTCTTGAATGGGCAGATGAGTAGATGCTGAGGAGTGAAGTGCCGGATTGCCTGGGAAGTTTATGTTTAACTTTTTAAGACATTGTGAACTGATTTCAGAGTAGCTGTGCCATTTGACACTTTCATCAGCGATGGGTGAAACTCCGGTTTCCACACACCACCGCTAGCGCTGTCGCCCATCTTCTGCAGAAGAGTCGTCTAAGAGTTCACAGAGTACCCTGAACGCTTTGTGCCCATATCTGCATGTTTTCCCTGCTCAGGCTTTGAACGGCTAGCACCAATGAATGTCTTCAGAGGCTGTACAGAGCCCTGAAAAATCAGAAATGTTGACCACAAGGAAGCTGGCCCCTGACCTGAACCACACTGTTTTGTTTGGGTTTTCAGTGCTGAGGATTGACTACAGGGCCTTTGCACTGAGCTGCATCCCAGCCTTTTTTAAAAAAAAAAATTGTTGTTGACACAGCGTCTCAGTCACTGAAATGCCCAGACTGGGCTTGAGCTTGTGATCCTCCTGCATCAGTCTGTGAGCCAGTTTCTTAAACCCTCATAGAGAATCCACAGCCTGAGCCCTGCACGGTGGCTGCACTCAGGTGGGACATGGTTTTCTCGTCCACCCTGAGGGTCACTACCCACTCACAAGTGTCAGTGCTGAAAGAACCCAGAGCAACTCATCCTCCTGCTCAGTGAGGACACTAAAGCAAGGCATGACAAAGGCCCCCGTGAACTGATTTGTACAACTCTCACATTTCCCTTAAACTTGGTTTCCATACCCTTTCCAATTTTGATCTTCAAATTAAGGACCTGATTAAAATAGTAATAAAAATAAACAGCAGAACAGGTAGGGTTCTCTAGAGGAACAGAATCAGTATAAAATATATGTCTAGTCACTGGGCGTGGTGGCACATGCCTGTAATCCTAGCACTTGGGAGGCTGTGGTAGGAGGATTGCCATGAGTTTGAGGCTGGCTTGGGCTCCATTGTGAGTTAAAGGCCAGGCTGGACTCTGCAATGAGACCCTGTCTCAGGACATATATGATCGTTAGGGTTAGAGTGAGAAGGGACACAGAGGTTGTCTGTACTCTGGAGAGCTGGAGGTTCCAACAGCTGCTTAGTCCAACGAGATGGAGACGCCAAACAAGAGGGATCGAGGACTCAGCTTGCTGTATTAACCAGTGCACCTGCAAGTGCAAGGGCACTGTGGCACTGCCAGTGTGAGTCTGTGCCGGAAGCTGAAGAAACTGGAGGTCAGTGTCCAAGGCAATGGCAAACAGTGAACCTTTCCTAAATGCAGCATGCTTCCTTCTTTCTCTTTTAATTTAGTCCAGGCTGAATGAGGTCCTATTGGATGGTGGCACTCATATCTGGTGGGTCTTCCCTCCTCAGTTTGCTGGCCTACATGTCAATCATCTGCAGATACACTCAGAACTATGCTTGTCTGTACTGACCTACTAGGTCTTCCTTCCTCAAGTTGACACCTCACAATTAATAGTTACGACCCTTATGTAAATGGCTAAAAATAACTCCTGGAATTTAAATGGTATCCAGAAATGTCAGCAAATTCTCATATATGTATATACAGTGATTTGATCTTTATGGAAGGCAGACAATGAGGGAAGGAGCGGATGTGATGATAATTACTACCACGACTTCGTAGGTGAGGAAAGCGAGACCCTCTTGCTTCAGGTTCCATGCCTTCCGCTGAGCGGTCTGAGGGGGTGGTCTTGGGCACAAGTCTTTCTAAACTTCACACCACCATGGTGGGAAGCTGTCACTTTCAGTTCTACAGCTTCGCAGTAGCATCTTATTATATGGGAATTGCATTCAAAACTTAATATTTATGACAAAAATCGAGTATAGTCAAAAGTTCTTTGAAAACCTTCATAAAATCCACAGGAAGAATATGGTCCATTTGAAGTCTGAAAGTCAACAACTAAGTTTTTAATTAAATTTCTCTTGTATATATCTAATCCCAGTATGGGAAATGCATGTAAATGAATCCCTACTGAATTTCTGTAATAAAGTTTGAAACCATGGCTGTTATAGTTTATGCTATAGAGTCTGTTATCTAGTTGTCTGTAAACTCCCTTTGCTTCTTTTCTGCAATTGTTCTGTGCTTCAGCAGACCCTCTGTTCTGAATTCTAGAGAATTCCTAAGGATTTTAGGCTTCTAGGCTTGTGGTCATTGAGCAGGTCTATTATAAAGAACTGAGAAGTGGCTGGGCATGCAGGTGCATGCTTGTAATCTCAACAGTCTGGGAGGCTGAAGCAGGAAGATCACAAGTTTGAGGCCAGCTTTAACAATTTAGCAGTGTAGCAAAACACTATCTAAATAAAAAGAAAGAAGGAGGAGGAGGAGGAGAGAAAGGAAAAGAAGAAGAGGAAGGAGAAGAAGAGGAAGAGGAAGAAGAAGAAGAAGAGGCAGGTAGCTCATGCAAAGTCCCTGGGTTCAATCCTTGGTACTGGAAAGAAGGAGAAAGAACTAAGGAATTACTCTTCGTGTTAGCTTTGTTACTAGCAAAGAACAGTTTTCTCTGCTGCAGGATTTGCACTTTAGCTGGCCCACAGAGTTTCTGGGAAGTTTCCCAGGCCTTTGAATGTATAAAGTAAAAGCCAAGGATGCACATATTGATTCTTTGCTGTTAGAAATTTTAATGGTAGGAAACCTGCCATCTGGCTGAGTCCCAGGCAACTGAGGTTTCGGATATGAGTACGGCGACTTGGAACAGTAATTGCAGTTTGCTACCAGGGATCTGTGAGAACTTGGAGTTCATGGGTTTTCTATTTTGATGCTCTTGATTTTTCTAAGATTCTAGAGTTTTCTCCATTTTGAATACCAAGGTATATTGTGATTAATTATGCAAACTTATAGTTCTAAATCTCTTTTTAACAGCTTATCAGCAATTTAAAACCAAGCATTTTTCTGGGAAATCCAAGGCTATGCCTGAAGCAATAGTCATTAAATTGAAGAAATGAGGCCGGGGATTTAGCTGAGCGACATAAGTGCTTGCTTGGCAAGCGTGAGGTCATGAGTTTGATACCTGGTCCAAAGGAAACAAAACAAAACAAAACAGAAACAACTAGATGAGTAATAAAATCAGTTGAGAATTTTAGTTTTGGGGTTTATCGCAAATCTCTAGAATTCTTAAAATTGAATCCTGTGACGAGTTAAGTCTCCAAAAAGCAAGAACGAAAGGTACCCAGAGTTTACATTTGCAAGTAGAGGAGCTTTAGTAACTGACTTACACCTTCCGAGGTTCAGATTTCTCTCTTTTTTTCATTTTCTCTTCCTTCCAGTGAAACAGAGCTAATGGCCGAGCAGGAAACATTCAGTGGTGCTTTCCTTCTACTTTTCCGCTCCTCATTTCAAAGCTCTGGCTGTGCTTTTCAGTCTCCTGCTTCTGGAATGTTTGTAATGTATTCCGTAGAAAGCAAAATCTTTGATGTGCTCTTTGAATTCCGTTCAGCTTTATTGTTTTTTTTTTTTTTTTCTTCTTCCAGAAATGTAAAGCCACAAAGGATTATGCTAGGGTCAAAATGGGGAGAGTCTGGAGCAGATCAGAAATAAGTTGAGTCCAGAGAGAAGCTCCTGAGACTTGGGGGTCCTGATGAGAGAAGGTGCCAGTGCTCAGGGATCCTGGTGGCCTTGGGGTGATGGCAAGGCCTTAGAGAGAAATGTGTGCCATGTCTGAGGCTCCTGCATGACTAACAGCCACACCCTCAAGCCTCAAAAGAAAGTAGTAAAGCAACTCTCTTGAAGCAACCACGTGGACAGGACAATTGTGGCCATCTGAGAGGACTCCAGGTTGAATAGACAGGTGACCTGTGGATGAGTCTGCCCAAAGTCAGAGTGGTACTTTGATCTTGGTCCTTAGTATAACTCTGGGATTCAGGGAGGGGAATCCTCCAACAATGACACATCACTCTTCAGCCCAGGACACTGGGAGTGGAATTAGTATTAAGTGGACTGAAAAGAAATTTTAATGAGAGATTTCTTGCCCACTTGATATTACTGTAGGCTGAAAAGTATCTTGATGTGCTTTGATCCCTTTGCTCTTCCTTTCCTTTCTTTCCCTCCATTCCTCCATCCCTTCCTCTTCCCTGTCCTCCTTTTTTTTTCTTCTTTCCTCCTTGGTGTCTCTCTGTACTTGATCTGACAATAATTATTGCAGACTTTCTGGACTTAAGGATGGTGCTGTGATTTGTGTCTGAAGGTCCACTCAAAGCCATGGGGGACGAATCTAGTTTGTGATTGACTCATTGGTGATGGGATTATGGGTGTGAGTGCTACATCCACCCTAGGACAAGTAGCCTACATACAATACAAAGTCTTCTCTTGGGTTTCCCCTTTCTTTTTGCTCTTGCTGTTTTTGCTGTCTTCCACCATTACAAACACTTACCCCTTTGCCATGAGCCACCCTGTCTTGGAGCTAGCCAGTTATGGACTAAAACCTCCACCAACTGTAAGCTTAATAAACCTTCTCTTCCTAAGCTTTGGACGTCAGGTATTTTTGTCTTAGCAACAAGAGAAAAGTAACCAACACAAATGGGGTATGGTGTTAATGCGATGTGGTCCTAGGGTTGTTATTCCTTCTCCAGAAAACTTGACTATGAAGAACAGCTGGCATTTCTGTTTATCCATCAGAAATTCCACAAGTTATGAAATCACGTTGCTGTGAACAGGAGTCAGTCCTGCCAGCAACAAATGTCCATGTGTAGACAGTAGCAAGGAATGGATATTATGTTTTGGAAACTCACAACCTAAGGTAAATAGAAAGATGGTGCTTTTCTCCTTAGTGTTCATGATGTGCATCAAAATGGAGCGTCGTGGCTTGCAGAAGACAGAGTCTGTCTGTTCAGCAGGTTGGGGCTTTGTAACTACCTTTCTGCTGAGGGCCCTGACGAATCAGAATGCTGTGTCTCTGCAGGATATTGATAGGGAAGGATGGCCATGATTAGAAGATTGATTAGAAAATTCAAAAATTAACTTTTTAGTGGTATGTGTAACTCCAAGTGTGATGCAAGCCTAGAGTTGACAATCCTCATTTTTACTATTACATAAGGAAATCTTACCTTAAAATAAAGAAAAAAAATGAAGACATTCAGTCTCCGATCCAGCCAAACTTAAACTTTGTGATCCTCTGATATCATTAGGCACATTAACCAACGTAAATTACTTTCACCATTGTTTTCCTTAAACTATTTTGTTGAACTTGGGTTATGTGCTTTCAAAAGTGCCTAATGCAGAAATCACGTCAAACCAGGAAAGAATTTTGATCTACAAGGACAAACACCAAACTCCTTCAAAGCAATCCTACATACGTGTAACACAAGGCCTGGCTGTGGTAAGAGCATGTGTTCAATAATGTGAGCACGGGCTCTCCCTCTCAGTAGCAGGTTCAACTTTATTTGCTCTTAATGTCTTCCAGCAGGGATCACTCTGAAAATGTGAATTATCCCCATATATAAAACTCTGTGAACCCATGGTGGCATTCACAGAAGATAATAGCTATGTACCAGTATGCAGTTGTAACCTCAAGGAGTTTTGCCAGCTATGACTGATGCATTGTGAAGTCCAGACGCTGTGGAACAGTCTACTAACCCTAGACACAGAGCATAACCTGCTGAAGGTGTTGCCCACACTCTGAGTTCTTTTGCCCAAGAAAGATGGCATTTAGATCACTGACTGGTCTTGTTGGATGAGAGATGCCAGGGGCCAACGCACTCCAGTTGATCACCAGTGCCCACTTCCTGCTGACGGGCCACATCCCAGGTGACACTATTTTCTGTTTGAAGGCAGAATTGTAGCAGAGCTGTATATTTACAAGTGTTAGTACACTAATAAATTTACCCTGTACCCTTCAGTGAATTAAAAGATGAAAGGAAGTATTCTGCTTACTTAGGAGAAAATAAAAGTTATTTTCTTAGAAACATCATATACTTCATTCTTTTGGCCTTTTATTAGTTAGGCCATGGTATCTAAGTGGCACTAGCTAAATCAGGCCAGTGTAAGCAGAAAGGGGAAACTCAACAGACTTGGAAATACAAGAGTCAACAGCCAGCCGGGTGAGGTGGTGCATCTCCATAATCTCAGCACTTGGGAAGTTGGGGCAGGAGGATTGCCATGAGTTCAAATCCAGGCTGGGCTGCATAGTGTGTCCCAGGCCAGTGTGAAGTACATAGAAAGGTCCTGTCTCTAAAAAAGAAAGAGAGGACAGCCAAACTACCAAAAGGTCACACGTGCTATTGGACCTCAAAAAGCTGACATTGAAGATGAGAATTTGAATTTTATCAGATGCTTTTATAGAATGTATTAGTAGTGCTTTTTGTCATTTACATTATTTGTGTTAACAGACACATATAGACTTGAGGGTAGGTTAACCTCTGCACAAGTAGAATCAATGAGTAGAACAGTTTAAGTGAACACTGTTTTCATGGGACAGGACTGGTGGGACGAGCAGGTTAGTGAGGCAGTTACTACGGGACAGGGATTCAGGTGCTGCAGGGCCCTTAGGCAGGACGCTCTGAAGCTGACGGGGCACAAGTGGGGACCGGGAACTCGAGTGGGATTTGAGGGCTGGAGACGAGGCTCAGAAAACAAGAGAGATGAGTGAAGTAAGAAAATCTCTCCCAAAGGGCCGGGGAGAGTCTGAATCCAAAACACAGACTAAGAGGCAAATCCACCAGTATAAGAAGTGACCATGAGTGAGGGACTCTGAAGGGTGTGGCTTTTATCTCAGTGACCTTGGTTCAAGCAGCGTCAGTGGCCTTGGGGCCAAGCAAATGACAGGCGTGAGGAAAGGGCCTGCTGCAAAGGCGCAGCCCCCGGGGCCACTGTGCGGCACGGGAAGGCAGCCTTTGCTGAGGACGAGCCCCTGCCTGGAGCAAGTGCACTGTGGCCTGCTTGACAGGGGCCAGGAAGGATTGCGGTACTCGCCGTTGCCCAAGACACAATCATCCAGGCTTTATGTAAAATCCACTGCTGTTTAAACACTGGGTTTGCTTGTGGCCCCGGAGGTGTGACGTTTAATCTTGGTTGTCAGTTGCGCCAGGCATAGAGGTGCCTGGACAGCTGATGGAGCGCACCTCGGTGTGTCGGCGTGGCCCTGCAGCACCCGGTCTGCAGAGGGCGGGCGGGAGACCGCCCTGAAAGTGGCTGCCACCGCCCACCAGGCTGGGGGGCCCGACAGCGGCTGCAGCCTGCTCGGGCACACGAGCATCACTCTTCATGACTCGCTGCTGGTTTTCTTTTGTTTTGTCTGTGTTTATGCTGCTTCCATCACTGGCAGACACCACAATGCGTTCTTTAGCTGTCGAAGGAGGACACACTGGGGACGCCTCAGGCAGCGTCCAGGCCTGCAGCCCTGCACAAGGGCTGCACCGCTGCTCGTTCCTCTGCTGAGGCTTCTGGCTTCCTGGCCCGAGCACCCTGGGATTCTCTCTTTGGTTCACTGGCCCTGCAAGTGGTCATTGTGCAGCTGTCCAACTTCTAATCCTACAAACCAACCTAAGAAAAACCCCTTTGTATATATATTCTTCTCCTCTAAAGAACCCTGATTAATACAATGGGTCAGTAAAATACATTTTTATTAGTACAGGTTTGCAGTACATACTGGTCACCTTCATCATCTTCTTTCTTTGTTTTTGTCCCCTCCCCTCCCTCCTCCCTCCCTCCCCATTTACAAAGGCTCTATGTCCACTTTTTCTTCAGTTTTTTTCCTTTAAATTCCTTTTTTCTTCCTTCTCTCATACCTCCAGCCACCTCTTGTTCCCTTCCCATGTGAACAAGTTCTCCCTACGTTCTAATATCTGTCCTCTGTTTTGCTCCTTGTGTATCCTTTGAGTTTCTCACACAAGCGAGTGCACTGTTTAAGCCTGCGTGTCTGATTCAGTTCACTTAAGATTGTGGTTTGGGCTTTTGTCTGCAGCCCAAGGGTTGCACACCTGTTGGCTGCAGTGGGCAGCAATTTGGGTAGACGAGAAGGCTGCAAACAGAACTGTGCCTCAGGAAGAATCAATGTTTGTGGTAGACAGAACGAGATAGATGTGTAAAAGAAAGAAAGAAAAAAGGGATATACTGACTAGTTAAGCAGACAAGCAAGAACTTCCTCAAATGCCTGCCATGAGGGAGAGAGGCTGAAATCAAGTCTGCTAAACCCAGAACCAGGAGTTTTTAAGTGCCTGCTACACTAAGCAAAGCCCAGAAGGAGGTTAGAGAGGGCCTGCGTGGGTGAATGGCTGCAGGCCTCTAACCTCTCAGGGGTCCTCAGCGGAGTTAGGCTCCTCACCCTCACAGACTGCAGGGCAGGCTGCTCTCTCTCCAGAGACGCGTGTTGTAAAGAACTGTCTTCAGTGCCCTCCAGACGTCTCTCTCAGGCACATGATTTGCATCTCAAAGAATCAGAGGAAGCCTGTACACCTGGAAGCCTCACAAAGCAAATACTTTCAGAAAGGGGAAATGGGGTAAAAAGTTACGAAGGAAGGTACCTAAGATCTGTTGTTTTTGTCCCTTCCCTCCCTCCTCATTTACAAAAGCTCTATGTTCACTTTTTCTTCAATTTTTTTCCTTTAAATTCTGCTTTTCTTCCTTCTCTCACACCTGCATCTACCAGGTTTGTGCTTCCCAGTTCTGAGTTATTGCACAGAATTTTACAATGAAAGTTGTAGTTAACTGATTGCAATACAAATCAATCTTTTTTGTAGACATGCAAATGAGATCTGTCTGGTAGAGATAATTCAGTTTCCTTCTCCATTCACCTCATGTAGTAAGCCGGTTTTATATACTTATAAAATATTTATCTTTTTATGTATTCATTTCAGCCTTGTTTATAGTGTATCCTTTGCAGTACCTTGTGGGACATCATACTGGTTCTTCATCAATTAATGAGTTACAGTGTCTGACACACGTTTGCTCTGTATTTACATGAGCCTTGATTTTTATCATTTAAAAATTATCCTTTAATGCTGGACACAGAACAGAAGGTACACATGTGGGAGGCTGGAAAGGCAGAATCAGTGTGGCCCAATGAAACAAGTGGAGGGTAAGAGACAGGACAGAGATATTGATACTGTTGAATTGGTTTTCTGGAGTATGTGAATGTCTCACTCATCATTAACAGAAATAGAGGAAGTAGGATGAAAAAAAGTTTGGGTATTGTAGGGGGAAGAGAGTCCCTCTTTCTCCTATAAATGTTGATTTTTAAGAGAAGGTTTTGTTATTCAGTGAAAATATCTAGAAGGCCCTTTAAAAGTGTACAAGTTTCATTTTATATGTTTAAGATATACATCATGATACTATAGAAAGCATGTCCAGACATGGTAAAATGGTACTATAGCAGAACAAATTAACAGGGCCATCGTTTCACAATTATATAATTTTCTCACCTGAAACAGCAGCTGTAATCTCACTTAGAAAAAAAAACCATGAATTTGTTATTCCTAACTATAGACAGCATGTTGCAAATGAGATCTTTTGACTTGTTCATCCTGCATATTTGCTACTTCATATTTGGGGAGTTCTGACAGGAGCTCTTACACAACTCAAAACTGGTGGGATTAATCTGCTGGATGTCTACAGGGAAGAGACCGACAGAAGGGTGAATCGCCCTGAAAGGAAGTTACCCAGGTTGTGCCAATGAGGCGAGATGGGTCACAAAAGTGTGGGCTAGTGTGTATGAGTAGGAACTTTGATCTCTGCCACCTCTCTGGGAATTTCATCATCAGCCTCACGGCCTTATTCCTGTTTATCAACTCTTCATGCGTGCACATCCAGTTCTTTAGGAGTCATTTCACACAGGTGAGGCTGCAGCTGTCTGTGAAATCTCTTGCAGTCCCAGGGCTCAGGGGTGACTTCCGAAGCTGCCAACTGAACGCCACAAGACTAAGCACAGTGAGTTCAGTTCCCCGCACATCCATTCTCTCGTATGACAAAAGCTGACAGTGATCCTTTTTTCCATCACGTTACTGGGGGAATAAACAAGGGGACACGAGGCAGTGTCCAGTGCTTCACTTGGCACGTAGCAAATGTTCTTTGAATCCAAGTATGAATCGCCAAATAGGCTACTCCACGATGGCATGATTCATTTGTAACTTTTGCCTACAGCTGAAAGATTTATAATTGTACCACGTTTATTGAGGAAGAGCTATTTGTCACAATGGAAACGTGTGCCTTTTGTGTTCCAAGAGAGTTAACTTTCCTCTAAATTTCATTTCTTTATACCTTTTGATTTTTTCCCTTTGGTCTTAGTGTAATATAGGAAACAATTTTTCTTGCTTATGCCTCATTTCAAAAGTTGTCATGAGCTTATGAGCGCAGACCACAAAAACAACAGGAAAATATGGAATTGCAAAGCTCAGGTTCAGTGCAATCCAGAACTTGAGTCCAATGTGAGCTTTTATATCTTCTCTCCACGGATTTCATGCTGCATGGAGAAGACTATAAATGCTTAGGTATCATAGACTCTGTACCTGGCAGCAGCTGCTTTTTTTGTTACATTTTATTCCTACGTTTTTGTTAAACACAGATGTATAGCTGAAGAGTTTTGTAGTCTATTGTGTGCCTTTTATTAGTTGCTGTGTTTTCATGAAGCATTCTGTATCAGTCTGAAAATAATGCCTCTTTATCTTTATCTCCAAGATACCTGATCCATCTAAAAGAGAAATAGAATAATGCCTGCGAGAGCCTGTTAAATTTTCATTTCTACCCCTATAGTTTCATAAAGATCAAACAGATTCCCCACGTTGGCAGCCACACAGAGCAGAGACCAAATTGGATGCTTACACAAAACTGTGATAAAAGAACTCTACAGAAAGGAGAGAAAGGCCCAGCTGCATGGCTGGCGGGCACTGAAGGAAAATGCTCCTGCCCTTATTAAGGAGAAGTGAATTCCCAGAATTGCCAAAGCTCAGGAATGAACATCAAATATTGCATATGGACCCAGTGCTGAGAGACTCATTCAGACAGGGTCACTGTAAATTGGAGAGCAGAGTGTGCATTTGGAAAAATCTATTCATAATAAGATACAGTGCATACTGCTTTTATAGTTGTTGAGACTTGTCCGATCCTTAGTTTGCATGCGAACTGGTAAGTAGCACAGCATCTCCTGCCTAACCCCACTTTTTAACTACCCAGTTGCTTTACTCATGAACTAGTCTGTCCCTAAGGAGCATTCAGGGAACACATCTGGAAGGAACCAGTGCAACCATTGGAAACAGGTTATATCATTTGTGAGCTTGTTAAATTGTGTGTTTAAAATTATTTGAGGTGCTTATTTGATTATATTTTTAAGATGCGAGTCTACTTTCACGCTCTTTACCTAGTGGTCCCGGTAGGTCTGAGGATGGAGCATGTATATTGATTACTCACGGTGCAGTGTGATTGGAGTTCAACTTCCGGTCTAGATCCCTCCCCTCCCCTGCCTTACCCTTCCCTTCCCCATTCTCTCCCCTCCTTTCCCCTTTTCTCCCTTCCTCCCTCCCTTACTTCTTTCCTTCCCTTTATGCTTCGATGAACAGGGACGATTGCCAGAGTGTGTTAGTCAGCTTTCCTGTTCTTAGGAGGAGTTTAAAGCAGGAAGGAGTTCATGTGGCTCTTGGTTTCGGAAGCTTCAGTTTCTGATCCGTTGGCTGCGGGGGAGGAACCTCACAGTGGAGGGCCAGGCCAGCAGAGATGCTCACTTCATGGTGGCAGGGAAGCAGAGCACAGCGGAGCAGAGGGAGGGACCCAGGACCCCGGCTCTACTGATCTCCTAGGCCATCAAACTGGGAACCAAGACGAGCTACCAGAATGAGTCAGGGATGGAGACAATGTTTGGTCACTGCGGGCCTTCGGGGCATTGCGGAGAGGTCGGGCGTTATTCTCTATACTACGGGAAGCTGCTTCCTCAGGAGTGATTATACCCTACAGCTTAAATTCAACAAGGCCAGGCTGCTGCAAGATGAGACGAAAACACCCAGGGGACAAGAGTAGCAGCAGAAGGTGCATGGACAGGCTCTTGGCGCAACCCAGAGTGCCGGGGATGACGGCCAGGTAGACGATGCTCAGCGGGAGGTGCTGTCTCTGAGAGGAACGGGGATGAAGGATGGGAGAAAACTAATAGCGTCCACTGCCAGAAAAACAGAAGAGCAGAGAAACAGAAAGATCAGGCGCAGAGGATGGTGTCTTAGGACAGGTATCAATCTACCTAGATCCCTCTGTAGTTTTCCTTCAGGTCCCCCCAGACGAGACCTCACCGCTGTGGTGAGGACATTATCTTCCTCCTCCTGCCCCCTCCCACGTCCAGAGTCTAGGACAGCAGAGAAGCGAGGAACACGCGGGAAGGTCCGAGCGGGCGCTGAAGCACACCTCCCGGAGACGAGCTTCCCACCTCCTCCGGACCGCGGGGTCGATCGGTGTCACCAAGGAACCACAACAACTGTACACTTTCAGTGATAGAAATTCTCAGCACTGCACCATAGCTTTGATACTGCTACTTATTTTACAAGAACGGAACTCAGAGAACTTTATTTATTCATTTATTTTTGGAGGTACAGGGGCATGCATGAAAAACCCTGCCGGCCGGTAATTTCCAGAACCTTGTTCCAGAGGGCTTGTAATGTGTTTGCCACGACGCTTAAAATTCAGGAAGGCACAAAGCAAAAGTGAGGTTTTTTTTTCTTTTTCTTTTAATCGATGTTAGCTGCCCCTGCTAGCACAGTTTCCTAACATTAGGTTTTTCCACATTAATTATCCTTGCAAAGAGGCCCAACTTGAAAGGCTAACCCGACATTTCCCGCCAATTCCCATGTATTCTGCATCCCTGAAGGCAGCAGCTCCCCCGGATCTCAGTCATTATTGTACTTGAAGAGCGGGGCTGGGTTTAGTCAATGACCATCCCCCTTTGATTTCAGCTAATTGAATGGAAGAGTGTTAGTAAAATCAAACATCTGTGGCTACGGTAAAAAGAAGAAAGTTTCACTGAAATGTTCTTTTCTTTCTTTCTCTCTTTTCCCCCCCAGAACTGGTTGTTTTGGCGTTGTAAATCTGCCTTCCAAATTCACCCACAAACACGTTTCTGTGGAAACAGAGCCACAAATAGAAGCAGTGGTTATTGATTTTCTTTTGGGGTTTACCACCTGGGTTTTGCAGAACCCCGGAGAGCGTGTGCCCACTTCCCTGAGTGCTGCACCTCCTCGGCCCCCGCCCCTCCCAGACTCCACGGGTTTAAAATAATCCAGGCTTATCTATTATTTATAGCAAGGCTAGTGGATTGGCTGTGTCTCTGCCGGGACTGCTATAACAAAACAGTATAAGCAGGGAGGAAGGAACAACAGGAATTATTTTTCACAGCTCTGGAGGCTGGGATCTGAGGGCAGGGCAGCTCTGGGATGGCCCCTTCTTGGTCCCTCAGTGGCTGCTGCATTCATGTTGCCCCTGTGGGAGGAGTGTGAAGGGGACTCTGGTCTCCTGTGAGGGTACTGACACCACTTACAGAAGCTCTGCCCTTGTGCCCTGATAAATTCCAGAAGCTCCCACCTGCAGGCAGCGTAACAGTGGGATTGGCTCAACATAGGGATTTTGTGGGCGCAACATGCAGCCTGTAGCAGGCTGAGAAACGAGGGATTCTGAGCTTTGCCTGTGGTCAGCAGCCCCTAGGTGTGGCCTCGCTGGGCAGCCTCCTCAGACTCTGGGTTTCAGGGACCAGCCCTGGTCCTATCTCAATCCCTCGGCAGCCCTGGTACTGTGTCCACGAGGCTCCTGGCAGCCTATCACCAAGAAGTCCTCCTTTAGGAAGCCCTCTCAGCCCGCTCCTCAGACAGCTGGGTGAGCCCACCACATATTCCTGTAGGCCCGGCACTGTGGTGGCGGTGATCCCTAGGAGACAGGAGGACGGCCGGCCGGGGCTGAAGCAGGAGCAGGTTCCACGCGGTGTAATTGTTTTCTGGTTAAACCTGCTTATACCAATCAACAGCAGCTCCTTCTCTCACAGTCCCAGAGGCAGAAGTTTGCGTTTGAGGCGGCGTCTGTGCCTCGCATCCTCAAAACATTCTTGGGGAAGAAATCTCACGGCCTCACCCCTCGGCTTGTGGCGGCATCAGCTGGTGCCCCCGCTGGGGCCCCTTCTCTGAATGTCCCTGCATGTTTCCCTAATGACACCCCCCTGGGTGGTCCAGGATACTTTCCTCCTCCCGAGACCCGGGATGACACCTGTGAGGAACATTTTCCCAAGGGAGGTAACACTGACAGGTCCAGGAGGTTAAGGCAGGGACATTTTTCTTCAGGGCCATGATTCGGCCCACTCCACGCAGTTCCCAGCGCATGCACGCGATGAGGAAGAGGAGGTGCTGCTGAGGAGAAGGTGACAGCCTGCTGACGGAGAGGCCAGGACTGCCGGACTCCTTCTCTGCGAATCGGGGTCCGCACTCTGGTGCACTGGGCCACGCTTACGCCCCTCCTGTGAATAAGGCCCTTTTACCATCCTCTTGCTACTCATTCTTCAAAGGCAACCTCTCCTACAAAGCCTCCTACGGTCAACAGCAGTGATAACAGAACCACCAAGCACTTACCAAGAGCTTCCCACTTGCCGGGCCTGGAACAGATGTCCATTCCCCCGCCGATGCCTCAGGGTTCTGCCTCCCTGGACTCGCTATAGCACTGCATCCGCACCACCAGAAGTACTATTTAATCACGCACTGTCATGCATGCTAACTGTGGGCTGTGCATACAGGCTGCGTATAAATTCTTTATAATATTTGCTACTTCAGGTACCACACTATATGTTACTACCATTGCTAGCTTTCATTGCTATACTTACCGTGGCCCAAGAACTGAGCTAACTAAATAATCTCTTTTACTCCTCAAACTAATTCTGTAATGTGTGTGCTGCCATTGGGCTCACTTTGGGAGAAATAAAGCTAAGTGTGGAGTTGTGATTGCCCTGGGGCTGTAAGTGGGGAGGTCAGAATGGCCAAGGTCATCTGGCTTCAGAGGTCACACTAACTTAAGCATGACCTTGTATATTTGGGACACCAGCAGGGCCTCATTGATGCCATTCTCTGAATCACCTAAGTAGGTTTAAAGACTTCTGTGGCTGTTTGTACTTCTGCCTTCCACAATCGCCTGTCATTTTGGTGACTTGTGAGAGTGAATGGAAGCTTTGTCTTATTTTCTAATGTACCGAGTGGTGGTCTAAATGATTCTTTAGCCAATGGCCATTACTTCGACCCTCTTAGAAAACAGAAATTACCTCTAGTGGCCTTTGCAACAGCGATGTCAATAATCCAGAGACCCAACTCAAAGTGACGAAAAGCATCCTCACCTTACTGCCCCCTCCTAGCTTTAACAGCCTGCTCAAACCACAGGTGGGAAGTCAAGGAACTTAGCATAAATTGTATTCTTTCTTGAAATTTTTAAGACCCTTACATTAGGTGGCATCCACCAGGGACTGAGAACCGAGAGAGCAGTTGTGGTGAGGAAGCTCCTCACTCAGGGAGGACGCGGGGGGATGAACAAGGACGATGAAACTTCTTCCTCTTCACTTTCCTTTTCCAAGGAAAATGAAAATGACAAGACTGGAGAAACATATTTTTCCAAAAGCCTCCTCAGACAATTGTCTAGGCAGCTTACAACAGCTGGGACGGAAAGTAGCAGAATTACACATTTTAATACAATACAGAAAAATATTATTTAGTTTCCTCTAACTTTGACTTTGCTCTAATTTCTTAATATTCAATTGGCTATTTAGGGACAACTTACCTTCCATCTCTTCAATAAATAAAAAGGATTTATTCTTTAGAAACACATTCAGAATTTCTCTCTGTGATAATGAAGGGGTAAAAATGTTTAGTTAGAGTGTTTAAAACTCTGAAAAGTTTCCATTGCAGTCATCAAAGTAACCCATAAATGAAAAAGGGACTCTTTGTAATATAAAAATATTTACTTTGTCAAATGACTGTTACAAAGAAGACAGCTACATGTTACCTTGCAACTTTCATTTAGTCCTAAACCGTGAGGATAACAATAGTTCCCTATTTTCTATGACAGCTTATCTGGGGCCAGAGCATTGCCTAGGAATTTTGTAGCTTTGTGTTATTTGAAAGTCAGAAAAGTTTTATGATGAAGTAACTTTTAGTTTTTACCCCAGTATTAAGGATTACACCCAGGCATACTTCATTCCCAGGTTCTCTTCAATTCTTTTAAAATATTGAGACAGGTATTCCTAAATTGCCCAGGCAGGAATAGAATTTGAAATCCCCTTGCTTGAATCTCTCTTGGTGCTAAGAGCATACCTATAATCCCAGCACTGGAGTGACTATTTTAATGCCCAATGCATTGATTTTAAAAACTAAAAGTGAAAGAAATCATGTACTTTCCCAGTGTCACATGGCTACGAAAGGACAGAGCCGGTTTGCCCTAGGCAGTTAACGTATGGAAAGAGCACTGCTAAGTACACTGCCTTCTCTAAGGACCAGGGCCAGGACTTGGTCAGTTATGGGCAAACTCTTTATAACTAACAATGTGACAATGTTGAGCTTGATTTGAGCTCTTTGCTTCAGAAGGGCAATGGTGGTTAAGAGATCCTCTCACATATAAGGACTGCCTCACACGTGAGAGGACAGCACAACTTTGGACATTATCACTGAGAACATCCACATCTTAGCTGAGAGTCACAAGGCACCTAACTGGTGGTGGTGTGTATCCACAAGATCTCCTCCACCAATTTCTTAGAATCCCCCAGATTGGCTGCACTTATGGCTCAGCCATTAACTCTTTTATGCAAACTTTAATGTTAGTATTTCTCTTGGCTATTGAGGCAGCCCTTTCTTCCCAAGTCTAACTCCAGAGTCCTAAAATGATTGACCTTTTTCATGACCTTTTAGCAGATGGTTCACCTCCTTTCATTGGCCCCCCAAAATCACCTTGGCTATTTCAACAATCCTGCTTCATCCCACTCAGGAGGTTTACACCTTTGACTGTTTCAGTGATGAGTGGTGCTCGTCTCTCTTGCACAAAAGGAAGAGATTTACAGTGTTGGATTTTATCTGAGCCCTGCATTCCCTGGAAAGAGCCACAAGGGAAAATCACCACAGGCCACCCAGCCCTCACATACTCTAAGTTGAGACTCATCTCCCTTCTTCCTTTTACCCTTTCTCTTGCATTTCTTAGGACCCCAGGGTGAGTGCCTTGTTTTTTGACCTCTGTCAAACCCAGACTTCACCTTTTCTTTGAGACTTTCCTCATTAATGAGCCCTCTATATTGTAATAACCTGAAAGAAATCTCAGTTGCCCTGTATCTTTTGTCTTTCTCATAGTTTAGTCATTCAATTGTCAAAAACAATCTTATGAGGTAGATACCATCATTCCTATTACTTTAAAAAACATAACCTTCAAAAATTGTGATAAACTTAATAAAGGTCACACTGCTAGTAATGGATGGAGAATTTTCTGATTTTTAGAGTCTATGTTATTAACTGATAATCTATATTGTCACCATAAGGGTCATAAGGGAGTCCTATTATTCTTTCCATGTATCACATTCAGCTGAGGAATAAAGTATTCAATAACTTTCCTTAAGATGCAAAGAAGAGTAGATTATATTTTTCTTTTGTTTTAAAACTAGAGCCAAAGTCTCTCATTTGATGGGTGGGCGTGGTCTTGAACAGGAAGGTTAATTGTGTTATTAAGCCTATTAGTGCATGGACCCTCTTCGGCTAAGTTTGCCGCACACGACCAAACCACTAACTATGTGTACGCTCAGACCATTTATAAACCGGAGCTTCCTTCAGAGGTGCATCAGATATTCTGTCTGGATCCTGGACGGAAGAAAACCCCAAGTCAGATCACAAAAGAAGTCCTGTCCTATGCGTGTAGGTCTTAAATCTTGGTCCCTTTACACTGTTTCATTGTCTTGCAAAGCTTGGTACCTCGCTCATGGTAAAAATGTCTCAGTCTTCCAATCTTAAGTAGGTTTTCCTCTCAAAACTCCAGCTTCCCCGCCCAGTATTTCTGCAGCGTATTCCCCGCCCACCTTCAACTTTTTAGATGGAGTTTGTTTTCCTTTTTTCCAGTGAGTGAAACTGAGCAAAGAGAATACTGAGAAACCAAGACACTATTCTGAGGGATGGCCCTTCCAGTTCTGGCACTGTAATATTCTAAGGTGAACGCTGGAACACTCTGCCTGTCAGAAATGACTCTGTTGGTACCTTTTCGGAATGTAGAAGAATATGCGTGCTCAAAGCTATTCTAAGATGAAAGCCACGGTTTGTTCAATATTGTCTTAAAAATAACTTTAATTTGGATCCAGTCAATTTTGTCATGCTCTTATTCAAATGATTTTACTTTAAGTGGAAAAGATTTAGTGCACCTAGTAAAATACCAGGAAAAGATACCATAATGTCTTAAAGAAACCTGCTGTTGCTGAGACTATTGCATGAATAATTCCCATCTGCAAATGGTTATTTATTACTTAGCTATTTTTAGATCCTTTTTTTTTTTTTTTTGGATGCATCACTCACAGTAGCCTCTGGGTGCATTTGCAGAGTTTAATAATTATCTTTCCCAGTATAGATTACACACAACACAGAAGACAACATAAACACGGAATGCATTCACATATGTGTGTACGCAGTCGCACAGAATAAACAGGTGAGCAAGAGCACCGTATAGCCAGAGTTTATCAGGGGAGGAGATGAGCCAACGATTGCTAAAAAGCCAAGAATCTTAGGTACTTGATGGTAATCAAGGAGCTATTTTTTCATCATGCATTGTTGTTGGTTCTGGGCTGTGCTTTTGGTGTATAACTTTTAATGAGGCTATAAAATGTTTGAGCTGTACAAACAAAATGAGCTCTGGAACACACACACACACAAATACTGCAAAATTTCAGTGTACTGTTGTGGATTAGTCAATCCACTGCAACTCGATTTTATGTTTGCATAAATTCTAATGTGTACTATGCAAACATTTTAAGCATGCTGCATGTGACACTGAAGGGTCTTCCTTGAGTAATAGTATCAAGGGTTTCCTGAGATGTTAAAACAAGTGGACATGTTGCTGTTAGAATTTATATACTGGAGTTGTGTTGCTCCCTATACAAAAAAAAAAAAAAAATGCCATCCTATTCACAGATCTCCATGCGTGAGTCTTTTAGGAGGCATGGGTCAGTCGACTAGTTCAGTTGGTAACCTGGCCTTGAGAGGCCCAGTTAAAAAAGATGAGCTAAACAATCAGATTCTTCCTTGTGGAAATTTCAAAGGAAGTACATGAAGGATTGTTGAACTGAAAGGTCAAGAAACTTGAGAAAACTGCTATTATGAAGCCATACACTGATAAAATGGAAAGTAGAGACTCATCTGAGAGAGACGGAAAGGGTAGAAATGGAGATATAGAGATGGGAGGAAAGAAAGGGAGAAGGAGAGAGTAGAAAGGCAGTATGTCCTGCCTTTCTGAGAACGGGCAGTGTCAGACCAGGGACAGAAGTCTGTCCACTACCTTCACGAACAAACAAACGAATGAGGGTGCCTCTGGCTGACAATCTCCGCCGGCTCCTCAGCAAATGCAGTGATTTTCAGATGTGGCACTGAGAGCTCCACCTGCCTCCCAGGACTCTCTCAACCCTTAGTGCCACTTCTTAGCCTTTCCTGCACTTAGGAGAGGTTTGGCAGGGGCAGACGGAAGGTGGGAGACAAGTAGCCCCTCATTCGCATGTGGACTGAATCAGATGCTGTTGTAGAATCGAATTGACTCAAAGAGGAGTGGTGTGAACACTACAAGGCAGGACGGCCGACAAACCAAGAGGAGGAACCTCAATAAAACTCACAGTGCTGCCATCTTCTGAGTCCTCTAAAGTGGCCTTGGCTTCTCTTCTGAGGGTTCTCGAACTCCAACATCATAATCTTAGAACCCTAACACCTCCCAAGGCCCCAGCTCCAGACACCCGCACCTTGTGAGCTCAGCCTTCACCACCTGGGTTCCATTCTCTCTACTCTGTAATGATGATCATTGCTTTAAGATAATAACATCCTGTATTTATGCAGGACTTTTGCAGAATGCTTTGCCCTCCATCTTCTGGTGCAATCCCCACTCACGATCTTATGAGATAAGATTGACGCTATGCTTTCCAAATTTACAAGCCGAGCCAGCCAGAGGCTCAGGAAGGTTAAATGTGTTGCTGGATATTCTTCAGCCAGGAGGCCAGAGAGACAATCCCACAGCTCCAGCATCTGATCTGCGCTCCAGCCCCTCAAGCAATGCAAGAGTAATTGCTTTGGTCAAATGATTGTTTTCCTTCCAAGGACTGCTGTGAGTCATTTGAACTTCACCGTCAATTTATAAACATACTTTCAGGTTCATACCTACATATGGATTCAGATAAGCGCCATTTGCTGAAAACCACCTAAAAGAAAGGGGAATTCTGTGTCCCCTTGCGTGGCCTTTGGAGACAGCAGCCTGTGATCTCCTTGCTAACTCAGAATGGGATCTGACAGGTGAGACAGACAGGGAGACAGACTGAAGGAGTCTCATGGGCCCCCAAGCCTGTTGTGAGACTGGCCACTCTTGCTCTGCAGAGCTGAGGAGAACTGCACGTTAACATCCTTATCACAGTCAGTTTCAGCTTCGTTTTGACTTTTTGTTTTAAGATACATCAGTTGGCTGATCCCCAAAGTTGTGTTTCCACCTCCAACCAGGAGTGGAGAAAGATGAGCAAATAGAAATGATTTTGGATAGACTCCCTAACCGATCTGTACTCAGTGGAAATTTCTTCTACGTGAGCACATCCTTTATACAGCTAAGGTCCTTGTGTTTGAAAAGTATGAGCAAGAGGAGATGTCTTCTCACAGTGACCCTGATCAGAGGGCCCTGGTCAGACTGAAGGAGAAGCAGCTGGGGCCGCAAGGGGTCAGGAAGTCTGGAGGTGGCACAGAGACTCACGTGCTGCAGAGGAGCAAGGCCTCACTGAGCTGTCTCGCTGCTTGCCTGGGGGCTGAATGATGTCAGTCCAAACCCCATCACTATACTGTGCAGCAAACACATCAATAAAACGAGAATAAAATGGATCAGGCAGGGAGGGAGGGAAGAAGTCAACTCCCGAGACAGCAGAATACAGCCTGCCCCAATGTCATTAACCGTGTTTCCAGGGGTCTTCGGAGATCTGGGGACTCCTTTTTGAGGGCAGTATCCTAAGACCTCTGGTTTTTATTACAAATGCCCACATATCCACATATCGGTATCCGGGGAGAACGCGGTGATGACGTCACCGCAGAAGACCTGGTTGGCAGTGTTTGGAAGCCTGCAAGGACGTCCCATGCCTTGGTCTTGCCTCGATTTCCCCAGCCCCACTTCGCTCCTGATCAACATCAGCAAACAAATCCTGGGTATGGTTTTCATCTGCACGGAGGTTTACTCCTCATTTTAAATGAGTCCCCAACACCGCCCTATTTCCTAATCACGTGAAGGGCAGGCAGAGCAGAGAGACAGGAGGATGATCCCACTTCGCCTCTCCCGAGCGGGCTAACAGTGGATCCCAGCCACGGTGCCGTCCACGGGGGCACACCTTGTTGGAGGTGGATTGCGTTACACACAGCGAGTTCCTCAGACTGGACAGGAGTGCTCTGGGATTGACTTACATTTTGAAAACTAAATCTGAGCTGATGTCAGGTTGGGCCACTCCACTTCCCTCGGCTGGACTTCTGAGGAGAAAGGGGCGTCGCGGTAGGCAGGCAGGAGGCAAGCTCGCAGGGTGGGCAGCTCAGTGGTGGCAGCGGCTGCCCTGTGGGTTCCCTGGGGACTGTACCACACATCTGTACACATCTGGCAAGGGCAGCAAGGGAGGAGGGCAGAAGAGCCCTCCGTGCCCTCTCTCAGCTCGGGCCCACACGAGTCCACCCTGACGTCGCTGACTGTGTTGAAAGCAGCTGCAGAAGTTCTGGAAAGAGCAAGGCCTTCAGCTTCCTCATCAGCCCTGGACCGGCTCTGCTGTCTCGCCTGTGCCAGTCTCGCTCGCAGGCCTCTGTTGTGCCACTCCTGCCCGTGCTGTGCAGGTTCCCCGGGATGCCCATTCTCCTGCTCCTTCCATTGGAGCCTCACCCCTGCACGTGTGGACACCGGGCCGCTGCCCTCGGGGTACCCAGTACACGCCCGGGGTGCATGGCACACTCCGCCTTCAGAGTCACAGTAAGTGAGTGGCCTCTCTCTCCAGGGTCCTTGCTGGGACCTGAGTGTCTGTGTGGGCCCCGCATTTTTCTGTTGAAATCCTAACTCCCAACCTGATGTCAGGAGATGATCCTGAGGGAACCATGTCCTTGTCAGAGGAGCCCCATAGAGCTGCCCCACTGCCGCAGTCCTGAGGACCAGCGAGAAGGCCAAATCCACGAAGCAGGAAGTGCTCTTGAGACAGGACTGGCCACCAGCTTGGTCTTGAATTTTCCAGTATCTGGGAGTGTGAGAAACACATCTCTGTTGTTTACAAGCTGCCCAGTTCATAGTATTTTACTTAGAAGCTCAAATGACTAAGGCACACACAGTAACCAGAACAAATATGCCTTTCTGATGTCTTGAGAGCTGAGCAGTTCACGCACAAAACAGAATAGGAAGCACCACAAGTGGAAAACTCATTTGTAAGAAAAACTAGCTGTGTGACTCATGTCGGATAAGGCATAATGGGCTGCTCAGGATATTTCCATCCATAAATTTAGGATGGAGGGATGGAAACATGTCCCCAGAGTCCTCATTCATTCCCTCACTTCAGAACTGCTCGAGTTGGAGAGCTGAGAGGCAGGGGTAAGTAGGCGAAACAAAAATGATCTTGTGGCTATAGCCCAAAGAACCCATTGAACTCTCCTGGCAGATGGAAGCTTCTTCCATTCTTCATTCCATTCCACTGGGGTCGGGGACTGCACCTCACTCCAGAGAGAGGAGAGGGATAAAGAGAACCTCGTGCTTCACGCTGGACCGCGCGCCTCAAAGAGAGCAGAAACATCTAGAATGAACTTGGTTTGCATCCTGCGAGGCCTCCTTTCCAACGTTACACAAAGGAAACGCTGCCCACTCTGTTCCATTTTCCATAAACAAAGGCTTCCTGGAGTGAGCAGGAACATTTGTCCCACAACTGGAGGATTCAAAGCCAAGGAGAAATTATTTGTGATAACAGGTATATCGGAGGTGGGGAGCTTGGGGACTATGGATGAGCTGAAGCTGAAGAAAGGTAAAAATAAAATAATATATTTTCCTCTTCAAAGCAAACTGAACTTGGGGACTAAGTCGAAGTACATTTTTGTTGGTCACAAACAAAGACTCTTTCTACTCACTGATTATGTGTGTGAGCTTCTAAAAATTCCTAAGAGAAATTGAGAGAGAGAAATGGAACGATTCTTATTTTATAACAGAATTATTTAAATAGGGAAAGAGTTGTGCGTGAGCCTGAGTGTGCGTGTGTGTGTGTGTGTGTGTGTGTGTGTGTGTGTGTGCGCGCGCGATGGGGGAAGGCTGGGAGAGGGGCCTGGCTGGACCAAACCTATCCATCCAGCTCTAACTGACCGGTCTACACCACAACACCGTGGACCCCATTCTCAGCATTCTCCACATTCTATCCTTTTCCTTGTTCATCTTTGCTTGTCTCTTCCAGCTTAGATGAGAATATTCTCATACCTCCGCCACAGCAGGAACGCCCTTGCTTCATAATCTCCTCGCATCTTCGACAGGCAGGAACGTGGGTGGACACGCGGGCACAGACTCGCAGCGTGACCATCGCGGCACGGGCTCCATCCACACTGCAGCCTCAGGTGTTTAAGGCCTGGTTTTGCTACCTCACTAGCTATGTAACTTCCAGCAAGTTGCCTGACCAGTGTAAGCCTGGAAGTCCTTCTCTGTAGAGTAGAAATAACAATGTTGCCTGTTACATACGGGGCGTAGTTACGCAGACACACAGCGCCTGTGCTCGGTGGATGCTCGGTGACTCTTAGCCGCCTAGGTGTAAATTTACTGTGCAGCCTGGATGGATAGCTGCGTGACAGTGGCTTTCCCTCAGCTGCATGCAGGCTGTGCTTTAGCAACTCTTATGCCTGCTGCTTAAGAAGTACAAATATTTATGGACTCCAGGCAGTGATACTTTAAATTTCTCTGGGCCCTACTAAGAACCAAAAGTCAATGGCAGCCCGGAGCGTAATTCATAAAGTTTTAACAGGATCCAATTAAAACGTCCAAGCTTCGCTATAACCGGTATCTTCAGTGCATCACTCAATCTCATTTTTCATCTCCCTGAAAGCATTCCAGAGCTGCTCTGGATTGATCTCACAAATTGCTTTGGGGAAACGGTTCCCTGGATCCTGCGCTCTCATCTCTGCCTGAGCAGGAGTCATCTCTGAGGTCCAGGGCAGCCTCTGGCAGGCGCATCACCCGGCCTCCACCCAGGACTGAAGTCAGACAGGCCACAGGTAAAAGGGTCCTGGCCAACAGCTCAGGGGGCGTGCGAAGGAAGGAGTTAGGCACACTAGGCCCCAACCCAGGTTTTTATTTGTGTCCTTGCTCTTTCTGCTTTCCCTGATTGCAATGCAAACTTCCTTTCACTTTCCGTTATTTAAAAAGAGTAAACAGCAAGCAAGCGCGGTCGTCCAGGCGCAGCGGCCGGGCAATGCGCGGGGCGTATCTATAATTCAGCCCGGGAATATTTCCCTGAATAATTAATCAAGCTCCACAAAAGGAGGAGGCCCAGTAGGGTCCCTAACAAAGCTGCCGGCAGGGGAGCACGCCAGCGG
Source organism: Dasyprocta punctata (assembly GCA_004363535.1). Taxonomy (NCBI): domain Eukaryota; kingdom Metazoa; phylum Chordata; class Mammalia; order Rodentia; family Dasyproctidae; genus Dasyprocta; species Dasyprocta punctata. Next base: position 33,860 of record RJWM01006079.1, read on the forward strand.
CCACCCCGCTGCCAACCAGCAGCTCTGGGCAGATTGCACCACCCCGGAGCTGGGGCCTGGTCCCTGGTGTCGGGGTGCGGTGCAGATCCTTCTCGGCTGGACCCGTGGGAACTGCAACCTTGCACCCGTAGGTCCGAGGCCTTTGCCAAGCTGCCCGTCCAGCTCTGGGCCTGCGCGTCCCTCCCGCCGGGCTGGGGTCGGGGTGGGCGACCGTGATGGATCTGCTGCAAACTGGGCTGGCGGAGGCCGGCAGCCCAGATTCGGAGCTGTCCCGAGCAGCCTGGCCTGCAGCTGTGTTTCCTTCGGTGCAACAGGCTCCCAGGGGCCGCTGGCTCTCCCGTGCCAGGTCCCGCACTGTGCACCCCTCGCTCTGCTCCCTGTGCCCTGAACAGTGCACCCCACTCCGGACCCTCTTCTTGGGGCACAGTGCAGGTTTGAGGCAGGGCGCACGGATTAAGGGTGCAGAGGGTCCGGGCTGGGATGGAACCAGACAGGACAGGGCGGGGCAGGGAGGGATGGGGCTGGGCAGGTCAGGATCGGACAGGACAGGTCTGGACAGAACAGGGCGGGACGGGACTGAGCAGGGCGGGACACGGGACGGGACTGGACAGGGCGGGACGGGACAGGGCAGGATGGGACAGGACAGGGCAGGGCAGGACTGGCCAGGGCGGGACACGGGACGGGACAGGGCGGGACCTGAGCCCCCCGCCAGGCGCCCGCCCCCGCCCCCTTCACCCCGCGTCCGGACCCGCCCGGGTCCCCACAGTCTGGTCGGGGCTACCGTCGTGACTGCGCCGCCCCGAGGCCCCGCCCGCCGGCCCGGCCCGCCCCCAGGAGGCGTGTCCTGCCTAGGCTGCGGGCGGAGCGGCGTCGCGGGCGGCCGGGCGGAGCTGTCTAGGGTCGGTGCCGCGGGCCGGAGCGGGTCTGGGCGCGAGCCCGGCGCCGCCGGAGCAGGAGGGTCTCCGCCGGGCGGTCCCGGGGCTCCGCGCGCCCGGACGGTGAGTGCACCCCCGGCCGCGGCCGACGTTGCAGGGCGATCCCGGGAGGGCGGGCGCGGGGCGCGGGGCGCGGGGCGCGGGGCGCGGGGCGCGGGGCGCGGGGCGCGGGGCGCGGGGCGCGGGGCGCGGGGCGCGGGGCCGGCTTGGGGTGGTTCGCCCGTCCCGTGCCCCCTCGCGGTCGCGCCTCCCGGGTCGCCCGTGGGCTGCGGCGGGGTCGGCGTGGGCGCCAGAACGGCCTGGCGGGGGCGCGGGCGGAGCGCGGGGCGCGCGGGGTGCGCGGGGTGCGGGGCGGGCGGGGTCCCCGGCCTCTGGGCTCGGCTGCGGGGCGGCTGCTGCACGGATGCCTGGGAGGAGATTTCTACGGTCTGGTGTGTTGTCTTTGCTTTCCCTCCCTCCCACCCGCTCCTTCCTCTTTCCTCCCTGCCCTCTTTTATTTCCTTCCTTCCTTCCTTCCTCTTTTCGCCTTTCCTCTTCCCTTCCCTTTTCCTTCCCTCCTTGCTTCCTTCTTTCCTTCCTTTCCTCCCTTCCCTTCCCTCTTTCTTTCCTTCCCTTCTTTCTTTCTTTCCTTCCTTCCTTCCTTCCTTCCTTCTTTCCGTCTTTCCTCCCTGCCTTCTAATCAGGCAAAGGGAGATAACTGGCAGCCTGTTAAAAGGGAGGCGATTTGCTTTTGTAGGGTGAATGGGGAGTTAGATAAACCAAAATCAACAAACCTAGAGCAGTAGATAAGAAATTGGTGTGGAGCAGGAGAGGGCCGGCTGGATCTCCCCGAGTGGACGGTGAACTTGAAGCCCCTCTGCTTCCTGGCCTTCCGGAGCCCTGGGTGAGCCGGGGCTGGCAGTGCAGACACACAGGCCCCGCAGACGCAGCAGGCTTTTTTAAAGCCGTGCAGTGTCACTGCGTGCAGAAGTTGGGGAGAAACTGGGGACTCGGGCTGCCTGGCCTGTGCAGTCCCTAAGTGGCGCTGGCCTGCGGGGGCGCGGTGATTGGCGCCGTCCTGGGGTGATTTCTCAGTGCTGACTTGGAGACGGTGACTGTTGCTCAGCTGAGACAGGTAGGAGTCTGCAGAGGAAGGCGCTGTCCGCCCGCCGAGCAGCCCTGGCAGGTGCATTTCCTGGGCTTGGGTTTGGTGTCAGTGGAGCGCCCCCTCCCTCGGGGAGGTTTCGGGTTGATTGGGCAGCTCTGTGTGTGCCGCCGCTGTGCTTGACATTTCCCCAAACTCCGAGGTGGATGGGCTCAGCCCGAGCAGCAGGTGGTCAAGAGCCCAGCCCTGCTGATGGCTTCAGAAAGCCATTTCTCCTCTGCTTCCCAAGTGCTTCCAGTAATAGAAGCTGGTGGATGCCCTGAATTCTGAGCATCGGCTTCCTCTCTGGGTCACTCCTCCCTGCGCTCTTAGAAGTCTGTCGGCGTGAGATGGAAGAAGCAGGAGGAGACAGGGTACAGGGCTGGGGGTGGGGGGTGTAGGTCCAGGAGACAAAGCTCGCTGGACCTCGGAGAGCAAACAGAAGAAGAAAGAGGGCCAGGAATGGCAGGCGACAGAGAATTGAAGGGGGTACAAGGAGCAGGTGATGATCAGGAAGTGGGAGGAGACTGGGAATGAAGGGGGGTTCTCTTGGAGGGTGGGAGACGGCGATGAAGTAGTAAGGGGTGGAGTGTGCCAAGAACAAAGTTCACACACACCAGTGTTTAAAAAATGAAATAGTCCCTTGGGAGGAATGTAGGAGGACTCGTTGAGGTGAACACGGCAGAACTCTAAGGGGAGATGGTGATTAGAGAGGTGGAAGCTGGGATTAGCTTCTGGGCTGTGGGTGGAGGGAGGGAGTGCTCAGGAGTCTGGGGAAGAGAAGAACAGCAGGGCCCTGCTCCCGGAGTGAGGGGTGCCGTGGGAACACAGGCATTGGGAACCTCAGGCCGTCTGCAGAGCCCTCGCTCTGGACGGCAGCAGAGGACAGAAGCCTTCGGGATGGGTTGTTGGGGACGCACGGGTTAGGGCTGTGCTGTTCCTGAATACGCCGCTGTTCTCACGGCCTCTCACTGTGCGAGAGTCTGTCCCATTGCCTCATCCGCCCCTTTCCCAGGTCGGGAGAGGGAGGTTGTGTTGTGCTATTTACACACTGTAGAGGAGCCGATTGGATCATTCAAGTAGCAGAGTCTGCATCGAAGAAAACCATCTTTCTGACTGTATTCTTGAATCAGGATAAAAGTGCAAAGTTGCTTAATTCAGAAACACCTCAGGAGTGGAAACGTAAGAAATGCATTGAGATGCGTGAACAGTGGGAATACTTGGAGGTGAATGGCGGTGCTGGGGTTGTGGAGTGGACCCCGGGGTAGGGGTAGAGAGGATGGAAAGCTGGCATTGGCGAAGGGGAGGAGGAAAGCCGGTGGCTTGAGAGTGCAGAGAAGCAGAGGAATTGAGGTGCCATGAGAATAGACCGAGTTGAAGTCACAGCCCTAGAAGAAGGCGAGCAGGGAGCCGAGTGAGGAGGAGGGTTAAGCTCGGCCTGCCCGGTCTCCTGAGAAGCTGTGGCCTCCTGGTCTGTGTGTGCGACTTGCCTGAGGAAGAGGAGGTGCATGGCAGGGAAATGCTGGGTGCGCTCTTCATGCTGCCGTTCCTCTTTTTATTTTGATCCTGTGCTTGTTTCCCACCCCCTTTCAGGTGAAGCACCTCCTCTGCCTGAGTTGAGCTGAAGGATGCTCTGCCTTGCCTTGATTTCCACGGAGAGCGCCGAGCTGGCGTGGCTTCGGGGGCCCCTTGGTCCTGCTTCCTCTCTACCTCTCAAGGTCTTCGCCTCCAGCTGCAGCTTGGCGCTGCCGCGGGCTCCAGGGCGCCTGTGCTGCACGTGAGGAGAGCGCGTGGGGACTCTGCTCCTCCACCGGGCGGCAATGGCCCGGCACCCCGTGCGCCCGGTCATCACGTGGGTCAAACCCTCTCTGGAAGGCAAGTGCTAAGACGAACGGCTGATTTGCATTTTATTTAAATTTCGTGGTCTCTGGGCTTTGGACACATTCCATGGCAGAAAAATATATTTCATTTTCTGGACACCACGGCTGGCAGGCAGATACCTGCTGCCTTCGCACCGTGCGTCTGGATCACTGACCGTGCCCCGGAGAGGCCTTTCTGTATCGGAACGTGCGCCCCCCACGAGGGGTGCGGGAGACCCCAACTGTCCGACCCAGGCCCAGAAGCCGAGGCTGTGTCTCTGGACCGGCGGGGTCTGGAGAGCATCGCTGAATCCTCTAGCCAAGAGAGCACGGGGTGTGTGCTGATTTAAAAACAGAAAATGCAAAGTTGGACTGAAAATATCCTTAGTCTTCCAAGCAATCTGCTTAAGGGTTCCAAACTTACCTTCGTTTGGTGAGCAGAGAAGCTGCCCTATTTTTCCCCCTCTTCCTTCCTTATTTTCTCTCTCGCTTTCTTTCTTCTCTTTCTTCTCTCACCACTGGAAGCAGCCATCTCCCAAAGCCGCCGCCATGGAGGTGGCAATGGTGAGCGCGGAGAGCTCAGGGTGCAACAGCCACATGCCTTACGGGTACGCGGCCCAGGCCCGGGCCCGGGAGCGCGAGAGGCTGGCCCACTCCAGGGCCGCTGCGGCTGCGGCTGTGGCGGCAGCCACGGCTGCTGCGGAAGGCAGTGGAGGAAGCTCTGGGGGGTCCCACCACCACCACCAGCCCCGCGGGGCCTGCACCGCCCACGACCCTCAGGGTGGCCGCGGGAGTCGGAGGAGGAGGCGCCAGCGGCCTGAGAAGAAGAAGGTCCAGCACCGGCAGGGCAGCTTCCCGCACTGCTCTGACCTGATGCCCAGCGGCTCTGAGGAGAAGATCCTGAGGGAGCTGAGCGAGGAGGAGGACGAGGAGGAGGACGATGACGAGGAGGAGGAGGAGGGGAGGTTCTACTACAGCGAGGAGGACCACGGAGACGAGTGCTCCTACACAGACCTGCTGCCCCAGGACGACGGCGGTGGTGGCGGTGGCTACAGCTCGGTCCGCTACAGCGACTGCTGTGAGCGTGTGGTCATCAACGTGTCCGGACTGCGCTTTGAGACCCAGATGAAAACCCTGGCCCAGTTTCCGGAGACTCTGCTAGGGGACCCTGAGAAGAGGACTCAGTACTTTGACCCTTTGCGCAATGAGTACTTTTTCGACAGAAACAGGCCCAGCTTTGATGCCATCTTGTACTATTACCAGTCGGGAGGCCGCCTCAAGAGGCCGGTCAACGTCCCCTTCGACATCTTCACTGAGGAGGTGAAGTTCTACCAGCTGGGCGAGGAGGCCCTGCTCAAGTTCCGGGAGGACGAGGGGTTTGTGAGGGAAGAGGAGGACAGGGCCCTGCCAGAGAACGAGTTCAAAAAGCAGATCTGGCTTCTCTTTGAATATCCGGAGAGCTCCAGTCCCGCCAGGGGCATCGCCATCGTGTCTGTCCTGGTCATTTTGATCTCCATTGTCATCTTTTGCCTGGAGACCTTGCCCGAGTTCAGGGACGACAGGGACTTGGTCATGGCGCTGAGTGCTGGCGGGCACGGTGGGTCGTTGAATGACACCTCGGTGCCCCGTCTGGAGACCTCGGGGCACACGGTCTTCAACGACCCCTTCTTCATTGTGGAGACGGTGTGCATCGTGTGGTTTTCCTTTGAGTTCGTGGTCCGCTGCTTCGCCTGTCCCAGCCAAGCCCTTTTCTTCAAAAACATCATGAACATCATTGACATCGTCTCCATCTTGCCTTACTTCATCACCCTGGGCACGGACCTGGCCCAGCAGCAGGAGGGTAGCAATGGGCAGCAGCAGCAGGCCATGTCCTTTGCCATCCTCAGGATCATCCGTCTGGTCCGTGTGTTCCGGATCTTCAAGCTCTCCAGACACTCCAAAGGCCTGCAGATCCTGGGCCACACGCTCCGAGCCAGCATGCGTGAGCTGGGCCTTCTCATCTTCTTCCTCTTCATCGGGGTCATCCTCTTCTCCAGCGCTGTGTATTTCGCGGAGGCGGACGAGCCCACCACCCATTTCCAAAGCATCCCCGATGCGTTCTGGTGGGCTGTAGTCACCATGACAACCGTGGGCTACGGGGACATGAAGCCCATCACGGTGGGGGGCAAGATCGTGGGGTCTCTGTGTGCCATTGCAGGTGTCCTCACCATTGCTTTGCCAGTACCAGTGATCGTCTCTAACTTCAACTACTTCTACCACAGGGAGACTGAGAATGAGGAACAGACGCAGCTGACACAGAATGCAGTCAGCTGCCCGTACCTCCCTTCCAATTTGCTCAAGAAATTTCGGAGCTCCACTTCTTCCTCCCTGGGGGACAAGTCCGAGTATCTGGAGATGGAGGAAGGGGTGAAGGAGTCCCTCTGTGCGAAGGAGGAGAAGGGTCAGGGGCGGGGGGACGACAGTGAGACAGATAAGAACAACTGTTCCAACGCCAAGGCTGTGGAGACGGATGTGTGAATGGCTTTCTCCACCAGCCGCGGCCCCCCCCAGCATCTCCAAATATATTTATGCATAGACAGTGCAGTTATGAAAATGAAATATGCAAACGAGTCCAATGCATACGGTAGTAGGCCATGTAATGGTAATACATGGCATAATTGTTACTAAACTTGTATCACATGTCAAATAAATGAAACATCTTGGAGAAGAGGGAGGCTTAAATAGGAGCAAATCTATCTTTATATTTTTTATTAGAATGCAAGAATTTTGCACATGAACTGGAAGGGATCTTCACAGTAAAGCTGGTTCCCCGGCGAGAGTGTGCGTGTGTGACTGTGAGGGTGTGTGCCTGTGTGTGTATGTGTAAGTAAACTGTCAGCATTGTTGGTAATTGTGCGGTGACAGGACAAGTTGGCATTTTGAAGTATTTACTATGTAAGAACTAATGAGTCTGAGCAGTCATTTGCCAGTGCTTTAATAGCATCTCCAATGTCTTTGGATTCTGTAGTTGTTTTTTAAAAACTGTAAGAGTTACTGTGTACAAAAAAAGAGAAAGTAAATTATTTAACAGAATATAGGTCACGATTTTATCTTGGATTTAATTAAAGTTTATTTTTGACTGGAAATTAACTTTTAAAAAGGCTGCAGGGGCCTTTAGAAATTGATTATATTTTATTATTAATTTTGGGAAGAAATGACAACAAATGCCTATCATTATGGAAGAGATGGAACTGGAGAAAATGTAACAAGTTTTGTTCCCAGGTAACAGAACTGGAATTTGTTTTCCTTTGCACTACTTTATATGCTGAAGATTGAGAGAGACTTCATACTGTGAATGTTTACTAATGTAACAGTTCAATGACAATCATTGGAAGAATAATTTCTTAGTCTTATTTCCTTTGCTTTCTCCTTTTCTTTGGGTGAGATCGATGACCACATGATTCTCTCCTATTTTGAAATCTAACTGATACACAAAGGTACTGTGAAGTAAAATTTAGCAACTGAATCTTTTGAAATTGGTCTGTTACATTGATGCTTCGGAAACCATACCATTTTAAATATTCTCCTGTCTCTGAAGTCCAGAACAACTTAACCAAAGTTAATGCATGCACTGAAAGAATTCTTGAAGAAATACGATGCCCAGCAGCTACAGTGATTATGGTTTAAGATCTTTTTCTATTAAATGTGCAACATAAATGCCCGATTCATTAAGTTTATTTTTGTGTGTGCACTACAGAATTGCAGAATATGGGGATTCAGCTCCGATTTTAGCATTCTCTTTGCCAAAGTGAATATAAGGATGCGTTGCCTGAGACACCTTGCTTTCCCATCACTATCATAGCCATCTTTCTTAAAAGATTTTGCGACATACACAACAGCATTTAATTCACAACAAGGTGTTCCAAAGTGTGAGGAAAAAACTAGTAATTTACCTTGCACTACTGACTCGTAATAAGATAAATGTTAGCAAACTCAGTCTGCATATATAAGAGCCCTTACTGTTTGATTTTTTAATGAACTTTGATTCTTTATAGAATGGTTGTCCTAAGCTTTAATACCCCACCCCCCATACCAGGTAGGGTACCTCAGCGTGCAGTGCATTCAGATACTGGGAAAAGAAAATTGCAAAAGACCTGCAATTGGTTTTCTCAAACTTTTTCAATCCAAGCCATCATTTGATCAATCTTACCTCTTCTTTGATGGCATTTAAAGTTTGAGTGACTCGAGTTTTAGGGTGAAAAGTTAATCTACACCCTTCTTCCCGCCCTTTCATCTTGGCCTGTAGGGAAGCACTTTCCTAGGGCACCCCTGGGAGAATGGAGGGCAGCAGGCGGTGGGGCTTGATCGAATGTGGAAGCCAAGATGAGCCGTGGACAGTGGACTGGGACAAAACGAGCACGTGTCACCTGTGACCGTGATTCAAAGACGACGTTATAACATGTTTTGGATTCGGAGCAAAAATGTAATGAGCATTGCACTCAAGACAAGGCTGTTTGGGGTGGTCCACAGTCCTGTGGCAAAGCCTCATAAAGTTTCTGCCCTTTCATTTCCTCATTAGTAAAAAAGAAGTCATGGAGAACAAGCAAGAACAGGTAAAAACTCTGAAATCTTGAATTTCATGTAAATGGCTAATATCTGGTCTAAATTATTTAATTTTCTCTTGGAGAAAAAGATATTTAGAACTCATGAGTTTCACGTACTCTGTGAGGAGACTAAAAATCATGGATTTTTTCTTTAATGTTGTCCTTACAAGAGATTAATTTTCAGATATAAACTTGCCAATCTTTGACTAATTACTGGAGTTTCTTTTTTTGGTATGAGATCTCAGGGATGACTGTAGACAAGAGATCATGTTTCTTCTGCTCTCCTCATCTAGATCAGATTATATCTTATAATAAGGGTTCTCTAGTTAACGATGTTTATTGCACATTCTATAATAGCTGTGGCTATGATTTGGGTGTGTTATGAAGGAAAAATGTACTGAATTTCATTGTTTATGTAACTTTTCCTTTTTAGATCTGAAAAGTTAAATTCATTTGCTGATATAGGTTACACTGATGTTGCTGAGAATTCAGGAAATGGAGTTATTTAGGATCCTAAGGCGTGATTTGATCTCACATGGTGTTTTTAGGGTGAGAAGGTCAGAACTGCTAATCGTGGGCTTTCAAACCAATTACTATTAGGTTGTCACTGAGACTGTGTTTCTCCCCTCCCCGAGGGAAGCGTTTATTTTAGATCTGGATCTTGCGTCTACACACGAGAAGACTCTTAAGCCCCCGAGACTTGCACAGAGACACATTGCATGCAGCACTTCTCTTACAGAGGAAGTGTGAAAGCAGGACTTCAGTGCAGCTGTGAATTTATAGCATTTTTTCCAAGTTGAAGCTCGGCAGAGTGCTTTAGAATCATCCGCGAAAATTTTGTACTAAGGAAGATGCTTCCAGTTACTCTGTGTAGCTGATTTAGGAAACTGGATCTTCTTAGATCCACCATACATGTTTGTTGTAAGAGAAAAGGGAAACGACCCCACGTGGAGGTGAGAATTCTTGGGATCTGGGGCCCAGGAGCAGCTTTTCCGATGACAGCATCGCCCACAGCGCCCTATCCAAAGGCCATCTTCTGGAGACTGTTTCCAGTGGGGTGCCTCCTTGTTCTTCCCTGGAGGTGCCTGGTGAGGAAAGTTAGGTCTAACTTATGAGGAAGAGAAGAGGAATAAATGATTGTTTTGATTTCTGTGGAGGAGCACGAGCAGGTTCCAGGAGAAGGACTGCTGATCCAGAGAATGAAGAGTGGTTCCAGCCCCGGGCGAATCCTTTTATCTCGTGGAGTCTCATGGAATGTTTCCCTTTCTTTGTCCTTTTTGCACCCTTCTCTTCCCTTACTTTCCATTTCCTTCTCTTGTCTTCCTGGCTCCCTTCCTCCTCTTTCTCTCTCTCCTCCTCTGTAAATCCAGGGCATTGGGCTACATTTTTACTTTCACCCTTTTAGTGTCAAAATTGGCCTGTGGACTGGAAGAAAGTATTATACTAGCCTGATATTTTCTGAGTCTCTTTCAAGTCATACCAACCTAAATTACTTTTTTTTAGTTAAGTGGGAAGAGCATAATAGTTTTAAAATATCACTATTAGATTACTGTGTCAGGAGGTTGAGATTTTTAGAATATAAGCTGAATGAATAAGATGTTTTGAAGTTATTTATCCAAATTGCTAAAGAGAATTGATTCACTTAATGAGAACTAACTTCTCTGTTTCCTGTTGAATACGTATGGTGAAAGTTGGTAAGTGAAACTTTTGCTTTCTTGCTTTGTTATAGTGCCATCTTGTCTGTAAACAGAGTACCAAGACCTATGCTGGAGAACTCCTTTTATGCCTAGATGCACACAGCATTTAACAACTGCTGTGGCATTTCTTGTCAAATTTGCTCTCAGAAGGGTCATGGCAGCTTTGTGGAAATCTCCTCATTAAGCATGCATTGAAATAGAACTCAGTGTATGGGTAAAGTATACCTAAAGAAAATACTCTAAATTAAGATATATATATATTTTCCTATTTTTTAAAATGCCAAAATCAGTACGTAGAAAATTATTTTGAATTGCATTGAAATACTAACAGGAGCATTTCCCACTTCCCAGTAGAATCAGAAATGGTGCTTGTGATTAATTCCCCGGGCTTTCGTGTGTGGGGAGCTCGGATACTGCCTCTCAGTGGGTAAAGTAAGACCTGAGATGTCATTTGCACCTTGAGATGAACCTGTGCTGCTGTGCTCATGTGCAGGATGCAGACTGTAATATCCCTCTTTATGTTTTTTTTTCTTTATTGATACAGTTTAGAATGATTACGGGTTGTCACTCTGTGACCCAAGGGCCTGTTCCAGGAAATCTTGACCCAAAAGTCATTCTGAGTTCTGCAAGGGACGTGTGATGTGGACAAAAGGTACTTCTTGGTTTTCCTGCCTGAAAAGAAACTTGACTCTTGAGGACAGGCTTTTCTACAACCTTGTAGCCACCGCCGCAGGTTAGCAGTCTCCTTTGCTAGGATGGTAATCCGCACTCCTGTGTCAAGATGGTGATGGACTGGTTTGCGTTCGAGAGGGAGGAACCAGTGCTGTTTTTGCAGTGAATGGGAATATGTACTTCTGAAAAGCAAAGGAAGATTAGGATTGTGCTCTGAGTTTTATTTCTGGCTTGGTTCTCTGTTTCCATAGCAGTCCCAATTTCTCACAGTATCTTCTTTGTAAATGTATGCTAATACACACCAAGCCATATGGCCCAACTTGAAGTTCAGAAAATGTGGTCGTCTTATTTATGGGTGAATCGGCTTTCCCACGCCATGAATTGTTCGCAGTGAAACCATGGTGTGTGTGATGGAGGAGAAAGCCTTCCTGGGACCCCAGCATCCCTTGCAGGTGTGAGACATCAGAATAGATGTTTCGGGTAAATTAGTGTGCGAGCAGCCTTGTCACAGTCTTGGGAAGTGTATCCCCTGACCCACCGGTCACAGTATTGCTGACTGATGATTCACTTGTCATTGGTGTTTTGGAAGGAGATTTGGTAATGAGAGTACCTGGGGCTGAATGAGCCGGTGGTTGATACAGTCAGTCTTTGCTTTCTGACCTGCAAAAATCCAGGGGAGAGGGTTCCTGTACCGGGTGTGTTATCACTGCCTGGCGTTACTCGGGCTCGGAGTGCTACTGTTTCTTGTTGTATAGCCAGCAGAGAGAATGCAAAAATCATAAAAAAATAAAGCGATGCAGCACCTCAATCCACAGACACTCCAGAGCTGGAAGCTAAGTGAAACCCAACTGGGAAGCTTGGTCTGTGGAGCCAGTGCCTCACGTTCACTAGAACTAGGTATGGAGGACTTAGGGAGGCCTCTGTCATGGGGCCATGCCACCAGCAGAAGGGACCAAGAGATGGAAAAGCAGAAACAAGCTGCTGAATGAATGTGCAAGTGAAAGATTTTTTGGAACCATAATAAAATTGCAATCCACCAAAGCCCTAGTTTTAATAGGACTTCTTAGGAATACTAACTCTAGAATACATGCTATTTCTTTCCAGTTATCAGCATCATGTAGAAATGCATTTGGAATTCATTTTCATGATTCTGTAGATCAAGGATGGATTTTCAAAGTCAGAGTGGATGAAGGCATTTTTATCCCCAATTGCTTCACTTGTGGGCTCTAGAGGGTCAGTCACCTTGTAAACCAGCCGAAACAATTGTATGGAGAGCCTGCTGAATACCCTCTAAAGCTGCACAGTGCTGAACCAAATAATTATATTTATTTCAAAAGAGCTATAATACATTCATGTTTTCACATATATATTTCTTATTTACCTTCGTTCTGGTCTGAGCGATAATGGTCTAAGGCAGGAATGCCGAACCTTTCAGGGTTTTCAGTGGTGCAGATACCTGGCTGTGGCACGCGTACCATAGGCTCCCGACGCTGGTCTACGGTATTGACAAAGGCATCTGGAGGAAAAGCGAAACTGTGGGATCTTCACGAGTAGCTGAATGTGTGTGTTTTTTCAAGAAATGGTGTTACTTGAAGACTGGGAAGTCTTTCTTTACATGTTAGGTTGGATTTTTATGTCATAGAGCTATCATGCTGTTAGTCCGTGAGTTGAGGGTATGTAGAAGTCTGTTCTCAGGAGGAAAGGTTAATTTGTGTGCTTCATGAGATATTTCCAGGTGCTCACTGTGTGTAGCTTTTCACGTCTGTTGTGCCTGCTGTGTACAGAATGACTGTAGAATAGAAACTGGACCATAGGACCCGTAGCTCTGCTGTGCCTTCCCTAGACACAGGCTAACCTAAAACCCCTATTTTTCTGTTTCTTGTGGCAGCTTTTGTTTGATGTGACTTCTTCAATTATCTCAGGTTTAATTATAGCCTTAGGAAGTTTTGTGCTGTTTTTGATACATACTCCAATATCTTTTTGAGCATTCATTTACAAAGCCATAAAGAGGTAGAAAACAGCATCTCTCCTGGAGACAGGAGTGAACCCTTTCCGTGACGGGGACCACCTTAGTTAACAGAGGGTGCACGCTATTCTGTGCATAAGCTGAAATACACCTGTACCGGAGTGGATTGATCCTCTCCCCAGAGAACACTAATCGTGTTGATAGGACCTGGGTGAGGCTTTTCTATGCCTTTGAATTGGTGAGGGTCATCATCCTACTGAGGCTTTCATTTGCTACCAAGCTGAGTAGGAAATAATTAATGCCCCCCAGCACTGAACTCCATCCAGAGATTAGAGACTCTCTAGGGAATGTGTTAGTATTTATATTTATTTATTCACTTGTCATACTTGGTTTGCATCATTGTTGGTGTTACTGTATTGAAAATATTTTTAATTTTAGACTGATTTGCCTAAAAGTTATTAAAGTGACTTTCGATAAAAGCAGAAATTCTAAGCATCACACTGTCTTACTAGCTGTAGGCATATTTCTAGTTAATTATTTCAAGAAATTAATATGAGATTTGGAGATTGCAATCTATATTTGGAGCTATTTACTTGAAGAGAGATTTATTCCATAAATAATGATTCAGATACTCAGGTTTATAGAGATGATAATAGCATCTGGTTTTCTGCTCTTCCTGTTTTCCACATTATATTTAAATGGGTGAGTCTTACGTAAATACTTCATTTTCTAGCAAATTAAGTGAAAAGCTTGGCTGCAAATTGAATGGCAGGTGACAAGACTGTTCAATAGTTCTTTCTTCCCCCCAGCCTTTGCTGGTGATCAGTTTAGAAGCTGATTTTTGCCAATGAGCAGTACAGTCTAGGGACTGCTCTGTGCATGGCGTCGTCGGCGTGACTGAGCAGGTCCATTACAGACAGGTCTCCTGCCCGTGTGCCTAGAAGATTCTCAGAGCGTTTGACCTGTTTCTTCCAGAGCAGATTCAGCCTGTGAGAAGTCAACAAACAGATCTTTACTTTTTTCTTGGAAGGGTAATAGGGTCTAAGCAGGATTCAGGACCAGAGCCAACTGTGAGGTCGTGGTGGGAAGTGGAGGGAGTTACAGGTAAAGTAAATCATTAACCTGAGGTTGCAAATGCCTGGGTCAGTCTGAAAACTTGCTGCATTCATCGCGCGATGTGAGTCTTGCGAACCTAGGAAATCCGGGCAACCGAATGGATCTCTTGGAGGAAGCATAGGTGTGGACATGTCCCAGCATCCCCATTCTCTTTGCTGCTGTCTTTGTGGATACTCACATCAGAGAACTGTAGACCTGCTGCTGAGAATGAAGGCTGTGTGTCTGACTGAGGATGAGACCTTCCCCTTCTGAGTAAGGGGCTCTTCTGTCTTTAAGAGATCACGACGTGGGCACTTACTTTTTAAAGGGGAGACCCCCCACCCTGCTTCACATGTCCAGTGCCCGCACAGTGTACATTAAAACTCAGACACACTCAGTAGACCCATGGCAGCCCGAGAAGGAGTGTCAGGAACACAGGACGGCACCCTGTGCCGGTGTCTGCTGTGGTTGGTGTGCGGTACTTAGAGGAGCGGAGAGTCATCAGACTCATGCAGCCTAATTAGAAGTCTGCTGTCATACGCACCTTGCTGGTGGAGTGGCTGCGGGTGGCGGCTGCTTCTCGTCTACCAGGAGGAGAGGAGGTGTCGCTTCACTACGAGAATCCATAGGCTTCCCAGGCTGTGAGGCAGTGTGAGGACCGTGGAGAAAGAGAGGGTGAGATGCGATCAGGGAGCGGCGACGTACAGTACACCGAGGTGTGAATCATCCAGCGACACCAGCTATTTTTACTCTCTCAAGGGATAGAGAGGAATCTGGCTGCGATTGTCTCTGTTCAGGAATTACTGTTTCTTTTTCGTGTATGACCACAGTTAGAGATCACTTAAGTATTGCAGGGGTAAATCCTGCCCTCATTGCTGAAATAAGCTGAAAATGACATGCCTGAGCATCTTCAACCCCCAGCCCCCTTTCAGTCATGAAAAACCAGCTTTGCAAGAGAGACTACATGAGGCTCCTGACTTTTAAAATTTTTCTAGCCTCTCTGAAAAGATTTGGGGCAGAAATTCAAAGTTGACTGCTCTGATATAAATTCAGACTGTATATTAATTGGCTCAAAGTATTCAGAGATCTCTTTCCTGCTTTGTTTACAATCTCTCCATCCCGTGGTGAAGCTAGGTTTTTGGTTTTTGTTTGTTTATTCGTTTTGTTTGGAGACTGCAGAGACAGTCGTATAAAACGCTAGGCTCTCCCTGGTTCCCAGCACGCTGCGTCTTCGCACTCGCTGCTTCTTCAGCAGAAACCCAGTTCTGGCAGGCTTCTGCCGGTCCCTGCTCAAGGATTTCTCAGGAAGAGCGTCTTCCGTGTGTTTCGGGTAGACGACATCTCGCCGGTTTATAAATCAGGTCACAGCAGTGCACACCCAGAGAGCGGCTGCAGGCACCTGCGCTGTGGCTCTCTTGTGTTCTGTTGTTATGCCAGCTATTTTCTGCCTATTACTGAACAGCTGGGATTTTAGAAACAGCTGGATGATGAGTTGTGTTTTTCTCATTTTGCACCCAGGTGCTTTATTGCTGTGTAGAAACAACCTCAGTGTGGAATGGCCAGGGAGCATAATAGCAAAAATCTGCTCTGACGCAACTGTTGTTATTAGTGATGGAATCGAGAAAATGAAAGGCAGTTTTGCTCCCGTTGGATGCACAGACTTGCTGTTTCATACAGTGTCCACGTTTCCATTCCCAGGCAGAGGGGTTGATTTGCCAAGTTTTAAAACGCCTCCTGCATTGTTTCTCAGGCTACGGAAGTGAATCTCGGGCTGTTACATTTATGGGCTTACATTCATGCCTTGCGGGGAAATGTCTCTGCACCCTCAGGCGTCACCTGAGCTTTCTATTCACAGCTGGCGAGGAGGAACCGATCCTGCAGGCAGGCTGCATGCAATCCTCTCGCTGGGAAGGCTATTTTTAGGTTGGTCTCTGGGTGACTGATTTCACCCTGGTGGAGGGGCTGATTCAGAGACGCCAAAGTGTTTCAGTGTGATGGTGTGCAGGTTCCTGAGGCTGCATGGGATTGGGGCAGGTACACTTTTAATTCAGGTTCTCGTTCTTGGTTCCTTATCCCAGGCTAAAATTAGAATGGAAAGGGATTCACAGAGTCCTTTTCCTTCGCCCAATTATTCTTTCAACAGATGTTTGTTAAACTCAGGCTGCGGCTGGCTGTGCTACATACCTGATCACTAGCTACTCTAAAACTTCAGAGAATCACAGTCCAAATGCAGGGATTTTTGAGCTATGGAAAGGCTTGTTTTTTTTAAATTTTAGTTTTCTAAAAGATCAAGGTTCTTGCTTACTACTGTTTTCTTCCCCTTCGCAGAATCTGTATGTGTGACCAGGTCTAGTTTCACCTTAAAGAGGGAATTGCTTGACTATCGTGCTTCAGTAATACTTATGTTTTGTAAATTTTGTCTTGTTTTTTTTTAAATGTGCTTTATTCTGTATAATAACTTCTGCACAAATTGTGTAGTAGGTGATCCTGAATTCAACATGCCATTTTAAATGATTTTTGCAAGAGTAATAACAATAGGCAATGTTTTCAAATAGCAGAGATGATTAGTTGAGAAAATACTTCCTCCTTCTAGTCACGAAAATTATAATTCTTTCATTTAATAGTTAACAGTATGTGATTAAATTAGGGTGAGGGGGAGAGAGACATACACAAAGAAAGAGAAGAGAGACAGAGAGAAAGGGAAAAGTACATTTAACTGAAGTAAACATCTGTAAAATAATGAACAATAATCATATTTTTATCTCAAAGTAGGAGTTCTAGGACCATCATTTTTCTGCCCCACAAAAGCATTACAAAGAACCATCTGTGTCTTTCTCTCTGGGAAAGATGTAAGTGCTATTGGCGGTGCATCTGGAGATTCTGACTTTAATAAAGACTTGAGTTTTCTTCTTGAATAAAAGTAAAAATGGTTGGTCTTTTGTGGACACTGCTCCCTACACAAGCAGAATGGGACTTATCACTCAGATGGCCCAGGGAGAGAAGCTGAGGCAAACGAGGTTTTTCCTGAGGTATTTTCTGTCTGCATCGATCAGATTCAGAATGCCCTTACTTGAGTCTCCATTTGGTTTCAAGACAGTGTCTAATTCCTGTCCCTTGCCATTAAAGCTCTCATGTTTGAAATACCATTGAAGGTGCAGTGTAACTGTCTCCCACCAGCTTCCTGAACTATGAAATGTACCTTAAAAACTACCTGGTTTGTGTTCTGTTTCAGAACTCACGTTAGAGTCCCTGACCTTGAGTCTCCATTCAAGTCAAACGAACATTATCCTTAATTGAAGATGCTGTTGCTTGAAACCAAAACAATTGGTCAACTCTGTGAATGGGGAAAAAAAAAAAAGCAATCCAAGTCGAGTGTCTGACGTTGCAAAGCCATTGATTCACCTCTGCTTCATTAAGCCGTTAGGATCAAACACATCCTGCGTTCTCTTCAAATTGGGAGATTTTTCAATTTCTATACATTCTACCAGGGAAATACATTTAACTATAAAATCATTTTGTGAGATTTTTTTTAACCTTAGCAAAGTGCAACTATTCTTGTGCCTTACAAATAGGACATTCTATATATAAAATGCAATGAAATCATTGTATCTGATTTCTTAAAAATAAGACTTTTTTCCTAAACCATTTTTTATGAGAGTATTTGCAAATGCAAAAATAGCCTAAATTAGCCAACACGCACCTAATATTTGAAGCTAGTCAGGCATGAGTTGTTCATTAGTACTCTATGATGGAAGAAATGACTTACAGGTTTTTTTTTTTAACATACTGCAAATGGGAGATGGAAGCCATGTATTTATTTACAATTTCTGAAATAAACTGATAGTCATGGGTGTCCAAATATTCTGCATGGTTTACTCAGAAGTTCCTTGAAGGAGGACAAATATATCAGTGTTCTTCACCTAACCAGAAAGTATAACATAGAAACATGACATTATATAGTGTAGATATTTATGAACTATTAAATATATTTGTACTCTGTAACATTATTCCTATATTTAAGGACTTTTTAAAAGCATGCTATATAGTCCAAGAGGCATGAGGAGGATGCTCGAAGAATAGAGTTTGACAACTTGAAAGTCTGCCTTCCTGGAAGAGTGAAATGTGTCTTTTAGTACACATTTAAATGTATATTCCCCTATCTGTCGCTTCTGTTTTAGACCTTGACCTGACAGCTTGGTTCTAGATTTTGCTCCTTCTGTAGTGAAATCGTTGGTTTGTGTGGCATTACAGAATAATTAATTGCTTCTATTAGAAGTATTAAGTTTTGTATTAAAATAAGAGGAACTAATAATTTGTACAGATTGAACCTTAGGTGTGTTAAAACAGAAGCCAGATATTTCTGTGTTCACGGGCCATTTAGATTAATTTCTTTTGTAATCACATTTTTCTAGTACTTTTTAAAACATTTCAATGCATTAGTTTACTAAGTACTTTATTATTACAGCCTGGTTGTGCTATTCATCAAAACCTCACTGTGTGCTATGAAGTCTGTCCAGTGGAATATTCTGAAAAGCATCTCGTGATAAAACTCTGAGCAGAAAGATGACTCAGTAGGAGGTATTCAAAAGGTATTTAATGGAAAGTACTGATGACTTAAATGACCCAGTTTCCTAAAAAGTAGTCCCGGTTTTTAGCAAACTGAATATTGCCATAGCCCCAACTCTTCAAATCAAATTGGTTGCTCTATATTACAAATGGATGGTCATATGAAAATCTGGGAATGTGTTATACTAATATAGAAAGGTTTATTAGTGAATAAAGTCACATTTTATTCTAATTTTGACTTTGTTGCTTACCCCCACACACAAGTCTTATTTGCAGGTAGGTCTTGGTTTTCTAGCTAACAGGTAATAATAAGATCAAGGAGTTCAAATCTAGTTTAATCGTAAGTCTAGGTTGCCTTTGTGTATTTGCGCCAGCTGCTAGGACCAAACCTGTTAGATTAGGATTTCTGTCGCCAGCCTCCTAATGTCATTACACTCAAATAATTTGTTCATTTCTGGGGGTGCTGGGTGCCGAGTGCGTGGTAGACAGGCGTGGTGATGGCGTTGGCCACTGCCTTCTCTCCTGGCACTCTGAATGGATTTGTGCTTAGAGTTTTTTTCTTTTTTTTATTGCTTCTCAGATGCACAGAGGCGCATTCAGTGTTTCTTGTCCTTCTGTGTTCAAGTGGTGACCGTGTGACAGTAGAATGTCTGCGAGAAGCAGCTGGGTGTTTTTGGAGTTGAGGTGACCGTGGGCGTTTGTGCGCATCCCAGTGAGACGCGCATTTTCCTGGGTGGAGTGAGCAGCCGATGTGTGCGTGTCTGTGAGAAGTGTTTTCAGAGGGACTCGTGAGCAGCTGGCTTGTGCTCCCAGTGACACTGGGGATCCACGGGCGCGTGCGGTGCTGTGTGCATTTCGGCAGCGTGGGGCGCCCCCGAGCCTTTGGCTGTGCCTTGGTACCGATGGGGCTGGCCGGATCATTCACTCCTTACTTTCACCAGTCAGTGCATTTGCTTTCATGTATTTTTAAAAAGTGCCCTTAAATACATTTATCTTATAGTAACATAGTGTAATATATTTTAATACAAACATTACAGCTAACCATGATGGCAGGGAATCACAGTAAAAAAGAGTAACAGTTATAATTAGAGTCTAAAGAGTTACTTAAAGTTAACTTTTTACTATAATGTTGCTACTGTATTGCATGTTTAATATGAAAAATAGAGAAAAAACGAAAAACAAGTGTTTTGTTATTCTTCTGTTCTCCATTTTTCCCATACATCTTTATCCTACTTCATTATAATTGTGTCATATCAATAATCTGAGTTGTAATTTTTCCCTGCACATGAGACCAGTACTTCCTTCTTTCTCCCTCCCTCCCTCCCTCCCTCCCTCCCTCTCTTTCTTTCTTTCTTTCTTTCTTTCTTTCTTTCTTTCTTTCTTTCTTTCTTTTTCTTTTCCTTTCCCTTTCTTTCCCTTTCTTTCTTTCTTTCTTTCTTTCTTTCTTTCTTTCTTTCTTTCTTTCTTTCTTTCTTTCTTTCTTTCTTTTCGTACTGGGAATCAAACTCATGACCTCGCACTTGCCAGGCTGGCGCTATGCCACTGAGCTATATCCCTGGGGCCCCAGTACTCTTTTCTTTAAGTTACTACATAGTTTTATTTTTAATTTTTTTCCTTTTGCCAAACCTTTTTTGCTTATGCCATATCCTGTTCAGTTTATTAGCATAGTTTCCTTGGTCATTTCAGGATTATGGATATTTTCTAGATTGCTTTGCTTTTTTATTATAAACTGTGATGAATATCTTCGAAAATATACTATGTAAGAAATTTTTGCTACATTTTTGACTTGCTTCCTAGGGGAAGTTGTTCATTTTTAAATAAAGAGACGTTAATTTTCAACGATACTGCATATTTGTATGATGTGAGTATATTTAATTTAGTAGTAGTGAATCTAGCTGAGCAAGAAATAATTTTCGAAAATCCTTTGCTGCTCTAGCAGTTAGGCAGCATTAATCATTTAAATATTATCAATAATGTGATGTCTCTATGTTGAGCTCAGCTTTGCCAATCTGTATAGCAAATTGTTTTGGATAATAAATATTGCTTGAACAGCTGATGTTAAGGTGGTTCGTATTAGTTTCATGCTACCTTACTGTAAGGAGATCCTGTGCTTTTTCATTTGGCTCACGGAGATCAGGTTAATTATAATCTGTTTCTCCTCGTCTTAGCTGAAGATTCCCTGCTTCAGCTCTGTAATCTCTCAGCTCTGTGCCGCTCAAGCCAGATTTGTCTCGAGATTTGTCTGTAAGAAGTATACTGTCCTGAATTACCTAAGCAATGCATGGTTTGTGAGCAGTTTTATGTTAATTTCCCTTAGCCATACTTCATAACTGGACTCAGATTCTACCTCCTGTTCTCTTTCTCTTCTCTCTCCTTTCTTCTTCAGTCCCTTTTCTTTACATTTCTAAAATTGAGTGCAAACATTTCATTGATTCAGTGTTTTAATGTGAGGTGCAGTTAAGAAACGAGAGGCCCTCTTTTTGTTTCTTCTCACTTTTTGGAGGTGGAAGATGTCTTAGAAGGGTTTAGGAGTGTTCAGAAAAGAGCATACTACCCTATCTCTTAGAGAACTGGGCTTTTCAGAGCATTGTGTGATGTTGTTAGTGTGGTTTTCTCTGGGACTAATACAAGTTATAACTAGGAATACTAATTCTGCTCCTGAAGAGCAATCTCTATCTGTCTAACTTCCTGGGTTCAATATTTTAATAGAAAAGACCTAGAGGCAAGGGCCAGATGATCTTTGACTTTTTTTTTTTCCCTTGGCAGTTAAAAGCACATTTTCAGCTCCTGTTTCCAGATCTTCTGAAGAATTTCTGTAATCTTTTAAAAACTGCATATTTGAAACTGTCAGCCAGCAGCCCCTTACTCTTTTTCTTATCTGCCCATCTTTGGCCTTGTGAGTTTGGGGGCTCAATCCAATATAGTTAAATCTGATTACAGTTATTTCTTGAGTCATCTCTATGCTAGGGAAACTTTGTGGCAATATGCATTTTTTTCTTTTTAAGAATTTATAATACCTTATAGAGAGCTTGACAACTGTATTTCTTCCAATTCTGCTTTGCCTGTCACAGAGAGGTCGTGATACGGTAAACTAGCGTGGTGAGACTTCAGTCACCAGTGACTTCAGTAAAGAAACCGTGCTACCAGGACTAGTTCCCTGGTTTTAAAGCAAATGAACAAATAGAGAAACCAGAACCTCCTGATATGCTAAATGAGACAGTTCAGCTATGAACCAGATACTTGGAGTTTTGAAACCTCACTAGTTGGTTTTTGTGTGCTGGCACTATGGCCAAATACTGAAGTATGGATTGGCAGCCAGCAGATGCTAGGGAGCCCCCTGCGTGCCCCAGGATCTTGGTGCCTCCCTTTGCCTCCTTCAAGATCCAGGACCCACTGAAATGCAGCACCAGCGCTGTTCGTCCTAATTGCTCACACTTTATCAGCTATAAATTTCCTTAAGCATCATTCCTGACATGAGACTGGTTAGCCTGTATTTAGCTTGATAACTGCCTTGCCATGTTCTTAGAGATGTGTTGCACTCCTGCGACGAAGAAGGTGG
Source organism: Dasyprocta punctata (assembly GCA_004363535.1). Taxonomy (NCBI): domain Eukaryota; kingdom Metazoa; phylum Chordata; class Mammalia; order Rodentia; family Dasyproctidae; genus Dasyprocta; species Dasyprocta punctata. The sequence goes on from RJWM01006079.1 coordinate 55,915, forward strand.
CGTTTTTTCTACTGTGCCTGTGAGGAAATGACCAGCTAGGTTTACTGAGTGTAAGTGCTTCTGGGTTCTGCTTCAGTTCTTTGGTTTCTTTCTTTCTTTTTCCTTGTTTTTCTTTGTCTTTTTCTTTCTTTCTTTCTTTCTTTCTTTCTTTCTTTCTTTCTTTCTTTCTTTCTTTCTTTTTTGTCTCTTTGAGACAAGGTCTCACGTTGCAGTTCAGGCCGTCCTTGAACTCACTTTGTAGCTCAGGCTGGTCTCGAACTTGCAAGGGTCCTCCTGCCTCAGACTCCCAAGTGCTGGGATTACATGCGTGCACCACCATGCCTGGCTCAAACTTTGGTTTCTTATCTTCTAGTTGTATTTAAATTTTTTTTTTTTTTTTTTTTTTGGTACTGGGGATTGAACTCACAACCTCAGGCTTGCCAGACAGATGCTTATGCCGTTGAGCTAAATCCCTGGCCTGTATTTACTTTTAATATGCTTCAGTCTGCCCTTCTGCACTGTGGACCAGATGAGACTCATTGACAGGGATGGGTACAAATCCTACTTAGAGTTTGTAAAGGGCTGTTAACGTGGTTTATGTGCATGTCAGTTAGCTTTTTCTGTATATCAACCCACTATAGAATGTATTGGCTTACAACTTAGGTATGATGTATTTCCAGGTTGGAAGTGTTTCACCGGCTTCAGCTGGGCGGTTCTCCTTTGGGGAACACCAGAGCTCTCACATGTGTCTGTAGTCAACTGTGTGGCCAGATGGTCTCAGAGGCACGTGTGGCAGTGGACACAGCGACCCGCCCTTGTGTCTCCGTCACCTAGTAGGGCAACTTGGGCTTCCTCACACAGTGGGGTTCCAAAAGCAGGGGAAGGGGTGAACAGCATGTAAGCACCTCTCAGCTCTGTTGCATGTTCCCTGCTAATGTCCCATTAGCCAAACAAGTTCCATGGCCAGTTCCAGATTCAAGTGGAGGAGGAGATGTAGAGTTCACTTGATGAAAGGAGCCATGTAATATTCTTGGCCTTTTATATTTTTAGTTTACTATAGCTTATGATCGTATTTCTTTTTATGAAGAAGGTGCCCACAACAACTATTTCAGATAGCTGTCCACAGACAGATCAATAGATCGAGTGCATTGATACAGTAATTTTTAGGATTTAGTCTGCTTTCCAAACTTTCTTCTGCCATGGTGAATCTTGGGGCATTTATGAACTCATATAATATGTGTTTGAAGGCAGTACTATATTTCATAAGGTGTGTTTTAAAGTTGTTTTTTTTTTTTTCTCCATTAGTTTCTCTACATAAATTGCTTTCTCTCCTGAGAAAACTATAACCTTCAAGAAAGGAAAGGTTTACAGAGTCTTGATATTTTTTTCTAGTCTAGGATCCTGCAGATAGTGTAATTAGCTAAACTACAGGACCCCCCCCCACCCGGTTGGACACAGACAAGAATTTAACTTTCAGAATGATGGCATCGTTTTGTTATATTTGTTTGTGACTTCTTGTGTCTTTTAGTAACTGTTTAAAGCTATTTGAAGAACGTTTGCATTAATAAATCTTCCTTATACCTTGCACGTTGAGCCAAGAACATTTGGAGAGGGACTTTCAAGCTCGTCTCCTGTGGGATTTAATGAGAAAGTGTGTGTCCAACTTGGGTCTGTCTTTTTATATGTGGAGGTGTGAATTTCATCAGTTTAGTTTGCTGCCAATGAAACATCTGATACTGCAGTATCACACCCTGCTAGCCAATTAAAATGTGCTCAATTTGGGATCCATTAATCCCAGTATCAGTCTTGTCACACATTTTCAGTGGCTTCAGCCCTTCATGCTGGTTAATTGCTGACATCCATAATAGTTGTGTTTAACTTGGTACCTGTCTCACCATGTTCCTAATAGCTGTGTTGCACTCATAGGACAAAGAGGCTGGTAATTTTTTCTAATGTGCTTGTGAGAAAATGAGCATTCTTGTATTCTTTCCTCTCCCCATGGTATAGAAATGTCTTTAAAACATATTTGATTGTCTTATTTGCTAGTGAATTATTAAATAGTTTTTAAGAGACTTTGGAAGGTATAATTGGTGAAGTAGGTAGATTTATTTAGAAAAATTCTAATCCCTGCCCATAGTCGTGGTACAGCAGTTGCTTAATTATCCTTGCTGTGGTTGTACAGATACACATGTGAGAGTATCTTTTTTTTCCCATGACACAAAAAACTATTTTTGTTTGTTCTTATTCATACAATCTTTGAATTCTTTCTGTCTTATATTTGAATTTCACACCTGAGATTGCCTTTTTATTTCTCAGTTGCTATGGGTGGCAGAGTTAGTGCTCTGGACAATATCTGGGTTCTTCAATAACTGAAGATAAATCTTTTCTGAGAGTCTGGGCACTGGATGAGTCTCACACAGATTCACTTCTTTATACACACAGGCAGTGGGGTGCTCCCACACTCCAGAGCGTGCTGTAGCTTAGAGTTTGAATGATGCACTGGTGCTCTGTGTGGGAATTCCACTTCTGTGAATCCAAGCTGATGGTAGATCGAAAACACGGGGACTGAACATGTACGGACTTTTCTTCCTGTTGTCTTTTTCCTAAACAGGAAATCATAACAACTATTTATATGGTATTTGCATTGCATTAGGTCATATAAATAATCTGCCCATAATTTTAAGTAGATGGTTAGGATTGCCTAGTTTATGTGAGAATACTATGTCATTTAATGTCAGACACAATAGCATTCCTGGATCTGGGTATCTGAGGGAAATGCTGGAACCAAAGTTCTCTGGATGCCATACCACAGCTGCAAATAAGATAAACACGGCCTTCTAAATACCTGTTATCCAGAAAATAGGCATGTCCATTACCGTTCCTAGGCATGAGTTGCTTCATTCGATGCTCCGGTTTCAGGACTCGGGACAGATGATGAGCAGCAGAAGCTCATGTTTAATGAGAGGAGTCAGGAGTCAGCGAGAGTCACTTCCTGCGTTCCCCGTCCATTTTCTGTTTGGGTGTTTGGTTAGCTTTCCGTACAGATGCTCCTGCCCTGCACACAGGCCTTTCCTAGCTCCTGTCAGTGCCTTTTGCCCAATCATGCAGTTGCTCCTATTAAAGTCAGAGGAAAAGAATAAAGCAGCCAATAAAGAGGAGGTGACGGGAACAAGGACCGAGGGGTCTGGATCCCTTTGCAATGTGGAATACCCGTCAAGAATAATTGGCCAGACTTAGACTTCTCTCCGTGTCCTTTACCAAGTAGATGGGGCCTTTAGGTGAGTCTCTTCATATCACTGTGAAAGGAGAGCATAGTCGCATTCCAGGAATGAATAAAGAACAGAAGTTGCTTTCCTGAGCAGTGTACAGCCTGCAGTGTAGACTTCTGCACTGATTATCTTGGCCATGGGGCCTTCTGTGGTTTCACCTCCTCCGTCCTGGCAGCAGAAATCAGTGGCGTCCCGTCCTGCACTTAGCCCAGCTGTGTGATTCAAGCTTCATCAGAGAATTTCAGATTGTGAAGTAGCTGAAGGAGAGAGAAACTTGAGGACAGTGACTCCACCACGTGAGCTCAACTCTTCAGTCATGTTGCGGTTATGATCATTAATTGACTTTCTAATTTATCTTGGAAAATATTGTCAGTTTATACCCAAGCCCAATTTCTATTTATTATTTTTCCTTTTCTTTTTTTAAATTAAATTGATTTTAACTGATCAATGCAAACATACAAATTTGTACATATTAATGGCGTGCCATGTGCTGTTCTGACATATTCTACATTGGGTAATACATAAATCGTGTTAAACATACCTGTCTCTTGAAATATAATTTCTTGATGATAAATCTTTCCAGAATCATGTTTTCTGGGTTTTTAAACATACTAGATTGTTACCTATAGCCAGCCTATAGTGCAGTACGACATCAGAAATTCTTTATTGAGTTATAAGTTATTTATGGTAAACAATGTCCACTTAAAGTATACAAGTCAGCAAATCTTGAGAAATGTGTATACCCATTAATTCAACACTGCAATCAACATGCCAAGTTCTTTACCATCAGTGTTTACCATTCATTCCTCTGTCTGATCCCTGGCTCTGTAAACCTGTGAGATTTTCATTTTGTCACTCTCAATTAACTTGAAATTTTAAAATTTTTGTATAAATGGAACCATGTAGTATCAGGTCTTTTGCATCCAGCTACTTTCATTCAGAACAATATTTTTGATCTGTTTATGTTGTTGAGTGTGTGAGTCCTTGGCTTCTCTTTTATTGCTTAATAGTATTTCACTGCATAGAAATGATGCATTTTGCCAATCCATTCACCTCTTGATGGACATTTCCTCCATCCTGTGTTGATGTTATTTTTTCCCACTAAATCTTGTTGGTAGTAACAACTGCTAATTGTTTTATTCTCTTAAATCTAAATTTCTTTCATACTTTGTTACCATGCTGCTTGGATGTTTAGATTTTCTTTGTACTGCAAGAGAACCAAAATATGTTTAATAGTTTATATAGAATTATTTACAAATTTTAAAAATTTGAGCTCTGAATAATGTATCTTCCCAAGCAAATTCAAATTAAGCATGTTTAGTGTTGTCTCCCCGGAGGCTACTTCTGTCGTTGGGCCATTTTGTCATCTTGATGGCAGAAATGATGAATATCTCCTTGGACATAATGCTGACGCTTGCATGGACCAGTAGCCGTTTCACCACGCACTGCCTTGGATTAAAGGAACAGTGTGTGACATTTAGGGATCTTCACTTATAAAGTTGATAAATGAAATGAAATGTTTTACTTGTTCTCAATTTGGAATTTAAGCGCTTTGAGACTTCCCTTAAGTTGTTTGTTGAGGTTGCCATCATCTGAGCTGGGGGTTGCTTTCACCCTGGAGCCATCCTCTCGCCACTGAGCCAATTTATGAAAACAAATTTTACCCCTGTCCAGCTTAGTGTGGCTGCTGAACCCAGGAGCAGTGTGAGTTGGTGGAGCTGTTCCATTTTAATTCTTTCTTTCAAATTGTCAAACTTAGCCCCCTAAACCTAGGATTAACATGTAAGCACATTTGAATTTTTAAGTTCTCCTGGGCTTTCATCCTATCCTGTCTTCAACCTCTCCTCCTCCTCATTCCTCTCTCTGTCTCTCTCTCTGTCTCTTTTTTTCTCTTTTGTGTTTTCACTCCTTTAGTTTCCATCTGAATCACATTTTTATGTGATTTATTGATTGATTTTACCTCTAGTCACAGATCCTCTGGGGAAGGAGTGAACAAGAGTGAGCCTTTCTTTTCAGCTCTGATGAGTCCATCTTGACTGTGAGATTCTGCTTTTCTAACACGGAAATCTCAATAATTTTTCTGGAGCAAGTTCTGTATCCTATACACTGGCAGCGTTCCTAGAACTGGTCCCAGTGGGATTTCTGTTTTAGAAGCTGCCTTAAGATCTTTGTAATATCATTCAGTATGTTTTCCTAAAAGAACTTCAGCCAAATGCATCTCCTTAAAATGTTTTGCCAAACCACTTGACCACTTAATCACTTTAAAAGATTATGTACATAAAATACAAACATCTGTGTGTATATATAAATATGTATATGTGTGTGTGTGTGTGTGTATAACAGTCATATGCATGCACGTACAGTTCATAAAGGCCCCCAAAACGCCTTCCTCTCCTAACCCAATAGCATTTTTTCCTCCTACTCATAGCTGCTTTGACTGCACAAACTCTGTGAGACTCCTGGGATTCTATCTCATTTCATCTCATGCTAAACTAATCACAGTATTCTTTAGCTTAGTCATCATGATATCACAGCTAGGCTGTTCTCCTTGTGCTTCCAAATACCGACTGGGTCCTGGGTGAACCAGCTGGCTAAGTGGGTGGGTGAATGAGTAGTAGGAGAGGGGGCGAGAAGAGGTATTGATGGGTTGGGTTGGGTTGTCTGCGAGCATTAGTACAATAAAATTACCATTTGTCATTTTGTTTACTACCACGTCAGCAGTGATCCACACAGTGTGGAGAACATTGATCAGACAGACTCGTGGACACTGAAGGGTCTTTTAAAGCGGTTATCACTTGATAAGTATCACCAATCTTTAACGTGGAAAAGACTGCTCCAAGCATAAGGTATAACCCACTAATTCGCTCTTTAATTCCTACTGAGCGAGTCTGTAACATGCAGAATGTAGAGCAGAGTCGGTGGTGGAGAGGAGCCCCACATTCAGGTTGAAGTCCTTGGCATTCATTTTTTGATTTATCATAAAAATCCCTTCGTGCTTACCTATGAGTCAAAAAATACTTGATATTGTGGAGATGCAAGAAATCTGTAAGACATGCATTCCCACCTAGCACTTACGATTTTGTGAGGTAGACAGACATGGGAACAACTAGTGATAGACTATTATGAAATATACTAATTCAAGATCATGCCCCATGCCAAGGGAATATTGTATTCACTGTTACTTGGCATTTATTTTGTACTGGACTCTTTCATAGGACTCTTACATAGGACTCGTTTGGAGACAGAGCATAATGTAGTCAACTAAACCCATTCCATCATCCCCCGTCTTGGAGGGAGTTGTTTCGGAAAGAATACACAACTTTTGATCTTATAGCTACTTTTGCTTTACATTGATTCAAATATGTAGTTAAAATATTTGTACTTAAATAGTGTATTTTGCCATTTGTCTTTGAAACAATGTTTTATGTTGGGTAGAAGCACTTTATAATACAGATTTAGAGAAATACTGGGAACAAGTGATAAGAATGAAGTTGAAAGAAATGATATTCTGACAAATGGTGGCATATTTTCTTTGGAAATGATTCTAGAATTAGATATTGATGTTTACTGCATAGGATGTCTTTGTGGATTTCCATAATTTCTTCATGTTATCACTAACTTGGTATTTTGTGAATTGACGTGTTGCTTATAGAAATTGTTTTGGTCCCTTTTCTGCATCTTCCTGCCGCACGGAATGATCTTATAAAGAGTAATCACTCATCTTAACAACAGTGGAACTCACTTACGGAACCCTGCTCTTCTAGGTAATTGAATTAAATGAGAAAGCACTCAGTTCATGGCTGTGTTCTGACTCTCAAAAATGTACTTTAATGGTTCCAGTTAAGTACTAATAAGATACATGAGTTTCCAGGTAAGCAGGTCCATGTAGCATTTTGAAGTTGCTGATTTTGAAGGGCAGGAGATGGATTTTGAACCAGCTGTCTGAGTATTTAAGTCTCAAATGAAAGAACTGTCGTTTGGTCCATTGTGGACTGGTGTCTGATGCAAATCTAATGAAAGCTCTACCCTGTGTGTCATAGTTATAACATGACTATTCTCTCTGAATTACAGCAGATAAACTGACCATAGTTTTTCTTTGTGAAGAGCATTATGTGTTTCTGACTAATCATGCCTTATCTTCCTTTCTATGAGTTCCCACCAGTTGGTGTTGAAGGTTGCTTTCCTAAAGCAAGTGAGGACCCAGGGGCAGAGGGGGTCAGTGCAGTTAGAGGGTCTCAGAGACACGGTGCATGTGAAACACTCTTGGTGCTTCCTAGCACACAATGCCTGCTCAGTGTTCACCCAGTGTTACGATTAGTATTCTCATTGCTGCATTTTGCTTCTACATGAATGTATCATGATTATGTCATGTTGAACAGTTGCAGTATTTCTCACTATTTCCCAATGATTAGCAGTGGCATGTGTTCACCTTCAAATCTATCAAATTGACAAACATAAGAAAGGTAACAGTTTCCTTCCAGATTTTTCTTTTTGTGACATAGCTGTGTATATGTCACAAAAAGTTGTATTGAAGTATATTCAGCTCTGTCTTAGTTTTCTACTAGTGTTTTAAAAGATTACCAAGAATTTTGTTGGCTCAAAACAACATAAGTTTATTATCTGAGGGAGATAGAGGTTAGAACTCTGACGATCAAGGGCTATACTCTGTGCAGAGGCTTGGGGAAGAATCTTTGCTTTTTCTAATTTCTAGGGGCTGGCCACACTCCTAGTCTTCTGGCTGCAGCCTCCCCACACACCTCCCTGTCTGATCTGACCCTCCTGCCTCTTCTTGCGGGCATGCTGGGATTGGTTGGGGCCCATCTGCATGGCCTAGGAGAGTCTTCTCATTACAAGATGCTTCTCACAGGCTGAGGGGTTCAAGATAAGGAGGTCTACATCCTTGGAGTCTATCGTGGCTTACATGGGTCCAGTGAGACTTGTCTCCATTACTTGTCAGGTACTTTAGATCATTGGGAACAGTGTGGAGGATTGTACTGCTTAAGACTACAACCCAGGCCTTGAATTTATAATCAGCTGACTTTTTCACTGCTTTATACAGCATTTCTTAAAACTGTGTCCACTGGCTAATTATTCCTTATTAAGGGGCCATATTATAAATTCAAAATAGTGTACCTAAACTGAATGGGGGCCACTTTGAGACCTGAAGTGAGGCTGTCCTCTGGAGTTCAATCTTAACACACTTAGCAGAAGAGTTGGATACTTGAAAATTAGTTCAGTGATTTTTTTTTTAAAGGCAAAAGTACCTCAGGGCTCTCCCTAAAAGCTTATAAAATTTGGAACTCTGGTTACAGTTGAAATTGGGCAGCCCAGAACTTTGCTGTCTCAGAGGGGAAAATGTAAACTTTGTGATTCCTTCTCCTTGAGACCACAGTTAAGAAACATCCATCCTGAGAAGGGTGAATGATTGGCTGTGAACGGGTGGTTGAGGAAACCTGTGCTGCCGCTTGATTTTCCGTTTCATCTATATAAGGTGATGGGGTGCTGTAGTCGATTAGGACAGTGTGTTCTTGTGTACAGTATATGTGGTTCTTTGTACAGCTCACCCAGAGATAAATTAGAACCTGGCTCAGTGCCTCTGTTTCGTTTTTCTTTTTCATTCTTTTGCAGTTGGAAATTTCATAGCCTGCAGAGGATACGTTTGGTCATTTTGATGCTGTTTCATTTTCTGGGCTGTGTTTCAGAAGGTGACCTGAAACACAGACAATTGATCTTGTCATTCATATTCACTAGACATTTCTGAATTATCTAACCCCATGTGCGCAGGTTTATTGAACACCTCCTGCGTTCAGAGAACTGTGTCAGGTGTACCAGATCAGGTAGACAGCCTTTTATGGAGGAAAACGGTCAACTTCAGATTCAGCTTTCAATCTTCTCTCCTTTTTAGCCCATACACAAAGTGGGATTATGACAAATACTTAGTCATTTTGAGCTTGATTCCTGGTCTCCAAAAGCGGGAAAGTGAGACCCACTTGGCAGGGTGCTAATGAAGATTTAACTAAGGGGATGGATCTAAACACACCCTAAAAACAGTGCCTGGGACAGAACAGGTGTTTCATAAATGTTAGTTTCCTTCTTCAGAGAGAGTAGTCTAGTAGTCAAGATGGCATGTCTATAAATAACTGTTGTCCAACGTGAAAGTGGTGAGCGAGTGACAGAGGTCTGGATGAGGCGCTGCTGGAATTAAGAGATGAGCTGTTACGGGGATCAGAGAGGGCCCTACTGCAGCATTTCATTTCAGTTGGCTGTCTAAGAAGGAGGAGGGATTAGACATGTGGTGATCCAGGCCCTGTGATCTTTGCTCCCGCTTCTTGGTTGACCTCCCCACTAGCTGGCCTTCTAGATCACATCTTGTGCTTTGTCCAGTGCTTTGGTTTCTGTTTCTGGCTCTTTCAGTCTGACTTCTGGCCCCACCTGTGTATCATGAAAGGTTAATCTTTCCTGAAAGGACAGCCTGGCTTACTGCTTTGATACTCCTCAAAGGTATAGGCATTACAAATACAGTAATTTTACTTTTTTGGGAGAGATGATATTTATTTCCTGCTTCATCCCAGGGTTGCATTAATGCCTTCACTTTTCATTGTGACACAGTCTGAAGAGACATGTGCTGTCTGAATAGAGGGACGCAGTGTGTCATTAGGAGGCTGATTGGGCAGAATGAGAAGAAAAATGCTTGCATGTGAGAAGGGGTAAACCCTATGAAGATGCAAGAATCTGACACTGCAGTCAGGTTATTTCTGGTGCGCAGAGATGTCTATTGTGTCACCAACTATAACGAAGCATAGTGCCTGTGGGTCCCCTTGGGTTCCGGAAGCATCATGTCCCACCTGTGGGAGCCCTACTCTAGCTCGCATCATGGGTGTCAGGGGAGGCTGCCTTCAACCATGAGCAGCAATGGACTGTACTGCAGGCAGCGTAAAGACCGCATCAAGAAGCAGCACGAGGTCCCAATATTGGTGACAAGGCCATGCCATCTGTAGCAAAGGACTTTACTCTCTCAAGAGGCAACCTCAGTGGGTATCAGACCCTGGCAGAGCCAGAAAGCCTGACCATGTGGTATCAATGGCCTTGTGTCTGTAAGTGTCCATCATGAGCTTATGGCTGAGTTAGAAACTCTCAGCCTTCAGGTTGATGGCTCCACAGCAGTTCATCGGAATGAAAACCAAGCCCCAGTGGTACCAGAGGTCTTAAGGAAACTGCATGCACTTGTGTCCCAGAGCCCTGTACTACCCACCATGGTTGCACCGGTACACCTTCCCGTGTGCTGGAAATAGATGGAGGAGAAAGTTCGCTTGAATTGTTCGTGTGCTGACTTGGGGTGTCGCAGCAAGCTGCATTCAAAGGCGGTGCTGTGCGGCAGTGGAGAGGGAAGGACTTCCTGACGCTGGCAAAGCTTCTGGCTGTGTCACTGCTCACTCCCTTTCTGTGCCCGGAGAAGTGCGCTGTGCTGAGGCTTTGCACAGATTCTTGGACAAAGTCAGTGACTTGGCTGCGTGGTCAGGACCTGAAGGAAAAGACCAGAAGGCTGGAGACAGCAGGAGAGTATGTGAGAGGACACAGGATGGTGGGCACAGAGAAGAGAATTTTGTATCATGTTGATCACAGAAAGCAGCACCATGGAAGAAGCTGAAAACACAAGCAGTGCCAAGGCCAACCCACAGCTGCTCCTGACTCTAAGGTCTAAACTTGCAACAAAGACCAACTCTGCATCCCGATGTGGCTGTTCCTTGAGGGTAGAAACCAGCCACTTGGTGGCAGGTCGAGGACATAAACCCTTTCCATTGTGAAGTGGCCATCAGCGTGTCTTCACCAAGATAAATGCTCATTGCTTTTCTTGCCCCAGGACCTCAGCCTGCCTCATCATCCAGGGTGTGATGAAGGCCTGGCCCACAGGGATGGGATGCATCCTAAGACACCATCCAGTCAGGGACCACTTCACAGGAAGGGAGGTGTGAGTAGGAGCTTGGGACCAAGGGATGTACACAGCAGCCAGCCCAGTGCAGCACTGGGTCACCCCGGGAAGGTGCTGCTGGTGTCTGGTTCAGAGGTGATACTCGGTAAGGACGAGCTACCATCTTGCAGCATGAGCTGCATATGTTAAATCAGAGATCTCCCAATAGGGGAAAAAAAAAGAAGCAAAGAACAGAAGTGGGCCCAGTGAATATCTCTCCCACGGACTCATTCAGGGACTTTCTAATGAGTGCCCACAATTCTGTACCCACAGTTCTGAGCTTTGAAGTTAGAGGTTGTGGCCCCTCAATGAGAATGTATTTTGGCCCAGGAGCTCAGCACAAGTGCCATTGAGGGTGCTTGGGATTGTGTGTCCAGGCACCTGCAGGAAAAAGAAGTTCCCATGTAGAGAGGGGTAACTGACCCAGATCAGTAGGAAGAAAAAAGGCTGTTGCACACAGTGAGCAGAGAAAATGTTTGTGAGCCATCAGTGATCTATGTGAGAAGCCCTCCACCATTAATCCCCGCTATGGAGGGAGAAGTGCAGCAGCCCCCGCCTGAGCTGTATGTCATTACCAGGAAACGCAGTCTGCATCAGGAAGAAAGATTTGGGTCACACCCAGGTAAGCCGCTGAAAGCTCCCTAAGACGCAATTCTCCCCAAGGCTGGAATTTGAAATGGGCAGTGGAGGAGGAGGACCAGCAGTTGCAGCTCCAAGATGAGCTGAGTGGCAGGGCCTACACTTTGTCCCGATAACACCCTTCTCCTTCTCCTAAGATTTCCCTCAAGAAGATAATCCTAGAGGGACTACTCTAGAACACAGGCTTTAGGAGAGGACCTGCTAGAAAGACAGAAAAAACGGCGTTGAAAAAAGCATGAAGAAGACAAGACATAGATGCTTCTAGAGTAATGGCAATAGCAGAAAATGGTACTCATGAAGCAGATGATGGTGAAGGAACCCACAAAACAGAATATTCAGAGAAAATGTCTCCAGCAGCAACTAACATGGCTGAGGTTCACATCCAAAAAAATCAAGATGCGGAATAAAAACTAATGCCAAGGAAATGCCTATGAAGCTGGCTATTTGAGAAGTGACCACTGCGCAAATAAATTAACAAAGTATTCATTAATGCTGGTATAGAGATTTTCTGATAGAAAAATGTGAAAATCTCTCTGCCTGTAATTTAGGCAAAGAATTCCAGACGATTCACGAAAATTATGGTTGGCTATGCTGTTAAAACCATGAAGTGGAATCAACTGATGTGGATCCCTCAAAGTCCAAACAAGAAATCGCAGGGTGGGCTTGTGGTCAGATGGTTGAGATATTCCTGACAAATTTTCATGCTGTTCTTCCTGGCAATCATAAGTGAAACTTGAATGATGCTGTGAAGTTTCCACCAAGGTCAAAATGGCTTTTGACATTAAAAGAAGGAAAAAAGAGAAAGGAAAACAGAAAAACAAAAGAAATCCCTTGTTGCAAACCAATCAGAAATGTGAATCCTCATCTGACCTGGAAAGTCCCTGTATTGCATTTTCCATGCTGCCTGTCACCTACCAAACCTCATATCCCCAGACTTCTTATTCTGCATCTAACTTTAACCCTTGAAGATGGCTGTGAACATGCAGTTCCTTGTCGTTTGAGTACTTTTCAGAGATTCCATCGAGTCACACAGATACAGCCTCAGGAAGGTGTGCTTTGGAGGTGGCTTTGCAGGCAGCAGGTACCCTTCCCTGTGAGGGGCTGCAGCCCGCTAGCACATCTGGGAGCTCCCTTTGGCCTGCTGAGCCCATGCTCCACGCTGCAGGAGGCCCCAGGCTCCCCTGGTCAGCAGACGGCTTCAGCATCTGCACTCCCAGACTTCATGGATGATGGGAAGGGCAGCCAGAGGGGGCCGCAGGGTTGCCTGACATCCACGCCCTCAGATTACAGTGTAGACCAAGTTACTGAAGCAGCCTGGAGGTCCATCGACAGATAAATGGATAAAGAAGATGGGATACATATACATAAGGGAGTACTGCCCACCCATGCGAAGGACATATTAGAGCCATTTGTAGGAAAATGGATGGATCTGGAGATGATAATACTAAGTGAAATAGACACAGAAGGGTAAATCTTGCATGGCTTCTCCTGTATGAGAAACTCCAAACTAGAAATACTTAGAAGAGCAACTTAAAGGTAGATGATCGGAAAAGGCAGTGGAGCTTTGGGTGAGAAAAGGAACTGGGGATGGAGGGAGAGACAGGAGACTTTGAGATGTCGTGTGCATGTGTACCAGCTCCTCACATTGCATGTGGTGCCCATTCTGTGTCACAAACATGTAGTAACAGCAGCACCGTCTCTGTCTGTGACCCGGGGAATAACTCCCGATGGTAAGGCAGGCCCTGCTAAGCTAAGCTCCTGTGGGAGGCTCCTACAGAGTCTTAGTGAAGGAGTTGATGGGAAGTTTTCATGTCTCAAGATTTTCTTTCTGAGAAAAGAGCAGTTGTCCAATTTTGCTTTTTCCTCTCAGGCCCCATCGAGCTAGGAACCAGTGTCCCACAGCTGCCTGTGCGGCCGGCCCCACCTGTGTGACCTGGCACCCCGATAGCAGCATGGCCTCCACTGGCCTCTGCAGATTGGATGTAGAAATGGACTCATTTTGTGTGGCAGTGATTTGAAGGTGTGGTCTCTAGGGACTTAGAGCTCCACCTGGACCGAGCTCCCCAAATGTGACATTTTCTCCTTATTTACTTCTAAAGTCATACCGCCATCACCAAATTCTGTTTAAGGTACTTCTCATACCTCCACTGTTGCTAACGTTATGGGGACCATATTTTCTGGATTAAAGATGGGAACATGCTGTGCGTCATCAGATATAATTTCGAGGCCTGGTGTATCAAGTGTATTTGTGTGTATGTACATGTCCACATGTGTACCACATTGGTTGTTGCACCTGTATTACTATGAAGTGGTCTCTTTTCTCCACTTCGGGTTTCATTTGAGAAAAGAATTTTTAGCAGTCTTTACATTGCAGCACTAAAAATTTGGCCCCAAGGTGGGTAAATCCAATTAGAGTAAAGGTATTGATGCTCTTATATTTAATATTGTGATGTAGGAAGATGGGTATTTAGGAGTGTGTTTAGATAAGTGGTCATTTGGGTATTTATTCTTGGTTCTTAAAAAAAATGCCCAGAGGGTCTGCTTTTGCTTTAGGATCAAATAACAATTTGTTGGCATGCCCTGGTCCTTCTCTCAAGATAATGCAGGCTGCAGGGGCTGGCCATGCATCCCTGTCTTGGAGGCTTTTGTGGCGAAGATACAGAGATGCACTTGCTCCCCAGGAAGGAACTTGGGACATTTTGTTTCTTTCCGTGCATTTGAGCTCCAGCAAGCAGGAATTTGTGAGTGGAGAGCAGATTGCACCTTGGTCCTGAGATCCACTGTTTCTCTTGTGAGTGGGCCGATCAGTGATGCGTGGATTAGGTACTGGGCTTCCCAGGAATGGGTGGAAGGGCAAGCTCCCCTTCAAAATACGCTGATGTTTTCCTTGAGGCCAACTTTGTGAAAGTAAACAGGACACTGAGCTTTGTGAAGTTTTAGAAGCCCCATGGCATCTTTTGGAAGAGATAGAAACTAAGAACTTGACGAGAATGTATGCAAATGCATATTTATCCAGGTTTCAATGTATTTGGCAGTGGGAAGGTTGGATGGGAAGGGTTAGGATCTGAAATGTTTTCCTACTTTTTCGGCTGTAACTTCACCTTGAATTAAGCTCTATCTGTTTTCTTTACATAAATGGATTTATGTGGGTGGTTCTGAATGGCTAGTTTAGCTGAGTATCGGTTAGCACTGTGCTTGACTGATTTATTGATAGTGGTTTTCAGAGAGTGTGAGGATGGCTTCTCACTGTGAATCAGTGAAGATCTTCCCACATGCAGAGCTTTGTTCTTGGTGTTTGTGAATCATCTTGAGCAGTAGGTCTACTCCGGGAACTTCTAAGTCTAAAGCATGAGCTGAAGGCACTGAAATAATTTTGGGGGAGGTGGTTAGGGTGCACTGATGTACTAAAGTGGGTCAGTTTCAAACTCTAGACCTCTAGCTATACTCCAACTCCAGGCAAAAAGATAGGAACCCAGTGAATGCAGGATAATGCTGCAAAAATTGACTTTGATACAGGTTATTCTGGGACCTAAGCCAAGATTTCTGCTTTTCTTTTACTTTTTGAATTTTAACCAGATAGGTCTAATGACCTTCGCTGCAACTCAGTCCCTGCATAATCAAGATCCCGAGGGGGAGATGGTAGGAAGCCTCTGTGCGCTGCCTGTGTTTGGTTGGCTGTGGGAAATTATCCATAGCAGTTTTCCCACAGGGCTTCCATCCGTGGTTAATAGTTGTTAAATGACACAATTTCAAGTTTTGAAACATTGAATTAAACGAAGTAAAAGTGACTTCAGCGTGGTGGTACTTCTCAGAGCCCACCCTAGACTAAGGTGCACGGTGAATTCCTGAAAGGATGGTTTTTTGTTTTCGGCACAGTCTCAGGTGATCTCAATGTGATTGGCGTCTGGACATATCTGAGCGGTAAGTGTCTAGGTGTGCCTAAGTGCTTTCCCAGGGGAGCAGGGTTCCGGATGTTTTCTACCACCTGGACCCGGAGGTGAGCGGGTTCCTCATTCCCCAGGGGCTTTGGAAGTTGAAGCTGTGTCAGTCAGATGATCCCCTTATATATTTCTTACAATCCGTATAACTTGTTTTGTAATTCTTCCTGGCTATCAAACACATAAGCACACATGTGCGCGCTCAGAAGTCAAATAGCGAGTAGCTGCGTGCTTTCCTACTTGCTAGAGTGTCTGACAGATTCGATGGCCTTCAGGAAAGTCCCTGGTGGCAGAGTTGAGTGAACGGTATCTTTGGAGGGGAAACACACACCCAGAGTGCTTGGTTAAACCTCTTCAATTCCTCACATGTCTCAAAATTTATGCACCCACGGGCCGGAGATTTAACAGACTTCCTCTATGACAAATTATTATCCTAAGGAAGGTTTTTCAATTGTTTAATCTAAGGCTAGGGTAAAAAGTAAGGTATGGCTTTTGTGCTAATTCCACTATTTGCTTTTTCATACCTAAAGGGATGTCTGTAGAAAGATTCTAAGGCCCAAGACTGTGGCATACACTTACTGGGAAAGAGGGACACATCAGTTAGTGATGGGTGTGAGAAATAGCTCACAGCAGCTGAGGTACACATCTGACATCCTTGATAGAGCATCAGATTATCCTGATAGGACTTTGTCAGCGGGTGGTCTTTGTACTGTCTGATGTGGTTGACATCCTTGCTCAGACACTTAAATATTGGTTAAAGCCACTATCAAGGTTGTCTGCTTCAAATGTTATTTTATTTTCTTTAGCACCAAAATTGATGTTTAGGTTGAATGTTCAGAGTAATTGGGTCAAGATTCTGGTGAAACACCTGAGTTGTGCTAAAAATAAATGCGAAGCTGTTCCTCTGAGCCCCTTTGGGTTGCTTAGGTGGATCATTTCTCAAATTCTTTGCTTACAAAGTCTTCCTAACCAAAGTCCTGTTATAGGGAACTAATTGAGATTTATCTGCAGTCAAAAACTCTTATTTGCATAGAATCAATAGAGTTATTAAGTATCTTTCTAGCAATCTAACCGTATTCTGTAGTTTTGATTATAAACATTTTTCTCATCCTATTTACACAGTTAAGTTTCAGTGTGATGCTTGGTCATATCAAAAGTTTCAAGTTAATCAAGTCTGAATAATGATTTAATTATATTCTTAAAATTATATAATAAAGCTTTCACAGTGATAATGATTAAAATGCTTCTATTATTTGCTGCCTTCAGTTTGTTGACATAGAACAGGTTTACCATAATGTAAACTCCCAATGTAAAAAAATTACCATTTCAAATTACGAGGTGATTCACTCAATAGTAAACTATAACTTTTAGAGTGACACGAAATCAGCTGGACACTTGTACGTTTTCTTTTGTGTATGTTCTTGTGTTATGGGTGTTGTGTAATTTTTTTGCTGTGTTTTGTTTTCTTGTTCCCCACGTAAAGTCAAATAACAGCTTTTCTGACTTGATAGTAAAGTCGGGATAAAGAGCTGGGCTGTGGGGTCCGCCATTTGTGATCCGTGTGTAATCTGCTGGGCTTCCTTCATACCCATCTCTCCTTAAATTAGATGACTGGCTTTGACTGTTATAACAAGATATGTGTCATAGTGATATAATGTTACGAATGCAAAACCTATGGTTGTACTCATATAAATTCAGCGTTTGTTGCTATATAATTAAGACACTGCATTTGAAGACAATAAAAAGCTAATTCAAATATGCGTACAGAATATTATTTCCTCATTCTTGTATTAGGGATGATGAGAATGAAGATCACGAGGCAGGAAAAAAGAAAACATTAATTTGTGTCAGAGCTATTTGGAAGCTTATGCTTACATTCTCAACACTTGTGCATTCGCCTGCATGAGGCTGTATATAAACCACGGTGTCTAATACATGGGAGACGCGATTGCAGTGTGATGGGTAATCGACTCTGAGAGCAGAGAGCATATGTCATATGTCTCCCTCTCTGTACAGGCTGCACTGTGCCCCATGCAAAGCAGGTGTATGAGGGAGGAATCCCCAAATCACGGCTCTACACCTTTGGAATGAATGATGGTGTAAAATCAGCCGACTAAGGGAAGCCTATTACATGAGATGGTTGAAGACAAAATGTTGACTAAAGACAATTATGGTTTGGGAGGGAGACATGAAAGAATCAAAATATTAATTCCTTCAAAATATCCTAAAACAATTACTGTAATAGAATCCTGTTTATTTGGGTTTGGTCAGATTTTGAAAAATATTTACACTTCCATTTCTTTTTAGTTGGTTAGCTGTCGACACATGATTTTGTTGCAAATGCTCTTCCTGTTTTGAATCACTCCTCTAGGCTCACCTTGCTGCTCAGCCCTGACTCGGGGTCAGGACGGATGGACTGTCCACTGTGTTCTAAGTAGAAGTGGCTCTCGGTTATCCAGAGTCACTAATTGGGAACAACATGGAAGTTTTGGGCCTTACAGAGAAATTGAAGTTTTTGAACTTCAAGTAGCACTATGTAATATTTTATATAAACATATACATTTTCAAAATGTAACTTGAAACTGAGCAATTTATCATGCATATGTAATTGGTACCCATTGTCAGCCTGTGACATAGTTGTCTTCCATTTGTTTCAGTTTGATGGGAAAATACGATTAGAATATGAGACTTGAGACGAATCTTAATTGGGTCTGTGAGTGCTACTTATTTTCTTTTGCTGTAGACTTGAACCAGTGCCACTGTACTAATTGAAACATAAAACTTAGTCATTTAAATGTCTATTTCAATGTCAGAGAAAAGTTTTAATGAATTAAAATATGCTATCATTCAACATGAGTTGGTGAGGATTATGTATTTACTCTTGTACAAGATAAACACAATGGAAATTGTGATTATGGGCCATAAGATTAAGTCCTGGATGCCTTTATTGGGCTTAAATTCATCTAGTCTTTTCTTCTTGATTAGCTTCTAAACCCCACTTTTATGGCATGAAAATCAGTGTACTGGGGGGCTTCATTAGCTTGCCACTGATTAGTGAACGAGTCAATGTTAGTGGATGCTAAATTCTGAATCTGATCCTTGGGTCTTGGATTGAGCTCTCTGCCAGGCAATAGTCATTAATTTACTAAAAATGGTTAACATTTGTTTGTGCTTCTTAAGTGCTAGGCAGCAGGTAAAGTACTTCATGCTCATCACAGCCTTTTCTTGTCAGGAGAATATAAACAGGACTGTGTGGTTATTGTTATCATTTTAAAGAAAATCAGAAGATGGTATTTAGAAACAATGCAAAAACCTCTCCAAGGTCCCTTGGGGAAGGCAATGATGAGTTCTGGATCTGATGTCCATTCGCTTCTAACCATTGAGCATACATCGTCCAAGATACAAGTTCAAAGACTGTGAAAAATTTAAATATTGTTCAAAAAATCAAGAGTTTTCAGTGGTGTTGGGGGGGGAGTTTTTTTTTTTTTTAATGTGATATATGTGAGTTATAGAAATCAGAATATTGCTTTTTGTTTTTTGGCACCGGGATCAAAGTCACAACCTTGTGCCTGCTAGGCAGGCACTTAAGCCACTGAGCCAAACTCCTAGCCCTAGTTTTTTTGAGACAGGGTTGCACTATGTAACTCAGACTGAGCTTGTACTCATGTTGTAGCCCAAGCTAGCCTCGAACTCACAACGCTCCTCCTACCTCATCCTCCCGAGTGCTGGGATTAAAGGCGTGCGCCACCACGCCTGGCTACTATTGCATCTATTAATATCTATTTCTATATTAGATTAGAAAGTCTTTAAATTGCTTTCAGTTGTAAATGACTGTCCACTTGTAAAACCGGTCGAGTTGAATTTATTTCCTCTTAGGACATAGCTCAAACTACTTTTCTAACGCACACTTTTTAAATTCAGCTCTAAACTTAATTCATATCCATATTTATCTTCTTAAAAATACCTGATTTTTTCTCCAGGTGAGCATATGAAATACATATTCAAAAGGAAGCAACAATGGTCTTTTGAATATTTTTCCTATTTTCTCTTCAAAGGATGCAGAACCCAATGTGTGTCTCAGTGAAATATATGTTTTTTCTCCCTTTTTTGTTCCATAAGCAGAGTGCTTAGCAGGAGAAAGGGGCTTAATTAATTCGAGAAAACATGCTGCAGCACATTCACTGGGATGGTATCAGGAGTAATTAAAACAAAATTGCTTCTGTCAAAACAAATGAATAAATATGATGAGGCATTTTTCTTTATTTTGCAGATTTATTCTACTTTATCACTAATTCATAAAATCCACAAAGGGATTTTAATCATCAGCATTATTAGCTAAATTCTGTTCTTGTTACCCTGTTATGAGATGAAAATAAAAGTCAGAAGTGCAAACCCAGCCAAATGAATACCGAGAGGCTATTCCGGCAAATACTCTGATATGGATCCATGCACCATCTAAAGGCAAGATGCATCAATAATGCTTAGCATTTGTATGGAAATACTGGCTGCAGTAGTGATTTTTTTTTTTTTTTGTCAAGAAAACCAACATTCAGAAAGTATTCAAAACAATATGCTCATAGTTAGAAAACAAAAGTGGCCAGCTCTCCCATGATACAGGCGACAGAAGAGTCAAGCCTGACTGTGCGTTCGGCTCTTCAGTAGGATGTGTGTTATGGTTAAGGCAGACACTGAGTGCACAGCTACCAGATTGGTAGGAAATGGAAGCATCACATCTCATACTGTGTATTAGATTTGCATTATCAAAAAAAAAAAAAAGAACTCAAGAAGGATGAAGAAATGTGGAAGTGATTCACCCAAAAGGACATTAATGCTCCCCAATTTACAGAGAAAGGAGAGAAATAGTGAAGAGGCCAAACTCTTAACCGATAGTCATAATTTAGACTAGCCAAAAGTGGGAGTCAGCCATTTGTTGAGTACATAGTATATTTAGAGCATGACTTTAAATGGTGAAAGGAATAGAAGAGAGAAGGAAAAGAAAAGAAAAAAGAAAAGAGAAAGAAATCCATGAGTGCAACTTTAAATAAGATATTTGAGTAATTACAATAAGGTGCAAAACTGTATTTGTGGAAAAGTTCAGAGGAATTTTATGGAAGATGAGAGTAAAGAGAGTTTACCTCTGGAGAACGGGACGACGTAAACTCTTTCAAGAAGTGTCAGGTAGACTCTAAACCAAGTCAGAAGGACAGGCAAGTTTTAGCAAGATGGTGGAAAGAACGATTCTGGGCTGAGCATGTTATACACAAAGATCTGGAGGCACAAAGGCACTTCCATGCTTGGGGCATGCTGTGGTTTACATCTCGGTAGCCCTCAAAGCCTCCTGTGTTCATGGGTGGGGCTTGGAGAGGTATTGGGTCATGGAGGTGTGGTGAGCGTCGGTGGGTTAGTCCAGTGATCGGTTCATAGCTAAATGTGATTTTGGGAGGTGTGGCCCGGTTGTTGTAGGAGATGGCTCACTGTGGGTGTGCGCTGGGAGGCTCTGCCTCTCCCCTCCTCCCTTGATCTGACTCTGCTTCATGACCACCATGCCCTGAGCTCTTTTCCTCTGCCCTGCCCCTCTGCCATGCCACCCTACACGGGAACCAGCTGACTATTGAGTGAAACCTCCACAAACTGTGAGCCAAAATAGACCTTTCTCCTGTAGCTTGTGGGAGTTGGGTATTATGTGTCAGAGGTGAGAAAGTGACTAAGACAGGGCGCAGCATGTTCTTTTCTTTGCCTGGAGAAGAGCCACAGGACAGTGTATGCTCCAGAATGTCACCAGCAGTCAGAACTTGAAGGTTTCAAGTGCCAGATTAGGAATTTTAACTTTTTTTTTTAAACAAGAAAGTTGGCTTTTGGAGACAGGGATATTACTGAACAGCAAAAAGAAAGGTATTATGTTTTCGTGCTTTAAAAGAGAATTGGGCTATGAAATAAGAACAGGAGAAGGCATTTAGAATTGGGAAAACTGAGAAAAAGCTATTGCAATAGTCCAGACAAAAAGTAATTGAAGTTCTGAAATAAAGTAGTGACACAGGAATTGAAATAGTAGGCTATGGGAAATTCAGGTACCAAAGCTGACAAGACTGCATGTGATTCAGAGGAGCAGAGGTACAGAAAGCCAATAGTAATTCCATATCCAAGCCTGGATTATGAGGAGCATGCATATTGCATGGCTGGGAGAGAAAAGGGGGAGAGAGAACATTTGAGAGGGAAGATGCTGATCTCTTTTCAGACTTTCTAAGTCTGAAGTGCCAAAGTACATGAAGATGGGCATCTTCGAGTAAGAGCTCCAGGGAATGATTCAGAGACTAGTAATGTCTAAGTATAAGGTATACCACAGTGACTTATTACATGACAACTCAGCAACTGGCATTAGTAACTCTAAATACTATTGCTAGAAGTATTAGTGTCAGTGCTGTTAGTGTAGAGCAGGTACCGTTGTCACTACTGTCCTCTAATGGACCCCAGTCCCTGCAAACATTGTAAAATCTGTAGATCCCTTGCCTGCCTGGTCTGATTATCTCATCTACTCCAGACCACATCCCTGTGAAGTGATGATTTCGTTGTTTAGAGTTGAAAAAACTGTAGAACAAAGATAAGACCTCTGTCTGACCATGGAGCCTGGAAGTGATGGTGTCAGAATTTTAAGATAAATTACCTAATAACACTTCAGAGAAGCCTGTAGAATGGGTAACCAACTCGGTCATTTTAGTGTATAAGGAAAAGGGAGGATGGGAACTGGGGTAGAAATAAGAATGTGTAATCTTAAAATACTTTTATTTGAAGCAAATAATTATATGGGTTACTCCTTGTTAAAAGGTTATTATTTCTTCTGAATGTCACACTCTTGTGAATTGTTTCAGAGTCTCTTGCACCTCCCTTACCAGAGTTGGAGAAACTGATGGATGTTCTTGCTGTAGGCGGAGCAGATTACTAGGAAAGGGTGGTTCTCACTCCATTTCCTCTGTGGACTGGCTTCTGCAGGCTGTGTTGATAGCTGGGAACCTATAGGACTCATCACTAAGTAAGGGTCCAGACCACAGTGACCCCTGTAAGCGAGTTGGGTGTCTTGTTGGTGTATCAGGTCCTGACCATTTGGCCACCTCTAAGTTGGGTTACTTCGTAGGTTTGTAGAAGTAGGTTCAAAACCACAGCTGATGATCTCTTCCAGACATATGTGACCTTGGGCAGATCACAGCCTTCCTTAGACATGTGCTCACGCATAGCAGGGACAATGTCACCAACTGTTTTCCATACAGGTGGTTGGAAGTTGAAGTCAGATGAGCACAGGAATATGTTCTATAACCTGTAACCAAAGTAAGGTGGGATTGCTTTAATGCTTTTTAAAATTTTAATTACAAATACGTTTTTGTCTGAGCCTCCTTGCTAAGGATTAAAACTTTTTTAAAAAGTCCACCAAAATATGTATCAAAACCTAAATTTTTTCCTCATCTATTCTGATGTAATTCTAATTCACCTTCTGGCAGATGATACTAACTTTTAACAATTTGGTGTGGATTTTTGAGGCTATGCCTGTGTATTCCTGTGTGTGTATACACATATATTAAACATGTGTTCTAGAACTTGGCTTTTTTATTCATTAATGTTTTCATTTTTCGATGTTAGTAACATATAGCCACCTCATTTTTTGACACTTCTGTAATATTTCATATGAATGCATCATGACATATTTCATCAGTCTTCTACTGGTGAGTATTTTGGTTATCTTTCTTTTCTATCATAATAAATAGGCTCCAGAAAACCTTCCCCAGTGAGGTATTGGGCCTGCACGCCAACATATCTGCAGACTGAAGACTCAAATGGATTAGTCCTAGTGTGACAAGGTTGTTCAGAGTTTGATGAGTACTGTCATTGTTCTCCAGAAATGTCCAGCTATAGTTACTCATCAAAAATGTATAAGTACCTTTTCTTTCATAACTTTATTAATACTAGCTATCAATTGTTTAAATTTTGGCCCATTTGAAAACCAAAAATCTGTGGACTTCTTGTTTAATTAGCTTGAGTCATTTTTCCCATTTATCTTTTCTCATTTCTCTTTGATTTTCATATCGAAAAAGAGAAATGGGGCTTTATCCTCCTTTTTACTGAGATTGGTCTTTGTTTCTCTGGGAACAAGGGGGCCCAACCAGCAAAGAAACCTTTGTAACAGGGCAGTAGTAGCAATAACGTTGGTGATGAAGTAATAAGCAGTAATTCCCTAGGTAATAGTGATGACCACTGGCTAATGGTTTCTGAGGATCTTGGGTTCAAATCTGAGCTTAAGTCATTTCTTGATTGAAAACCTTGGATGTGGGGCTGAGCACATGGTCGGTTTTCTCGTCTATAAAACAGATGCAGTGCTGACATGCTGTCTCGGGGTTGCTGAGGGTCATGACATTCCGACATCAGAGCAGCACAGCTTCTCACTAAGGCAAAGGCTGCTTTTGTGGAACTTGGTTGAAGTTCAACTTCTGGTTCCCTGCCAAGCTGTTGCTGTGGTCCTGTAGGTTTTGCTTGTACAGTTCCTGGGTCCCTAGGCTGCTGGGACACAGACCAAGTGTAGTGGAGTCTCATGAGCATAGAGAAGAGACCCTGGAACCACGTCTCTGCCACACCAGTGACAAGCATGACTGGGCGATACGGCCAAGAAGTCTCAGAAAGTGTGAACAGCCTCGACTGATGGTCGCCTACAATAATAGGTTTTTAAAAATCTATGTATTTGAGAGTTGTATCTCCAAAGGCCACTAAGCTGCCAAGCTGAAAACCCTCCCCCACCAAATACACAAACTTCTGTGTCACCTTTAGGAATTGCTCGTTTGCTATGATACACATAGGAAATCTTGTCATTTTGCCAAGTTTTTCACAAAAAAATATAACACTTCAGAGGTCTCATGAAGTGATGTGTTTAATGTCCAAGCTCAGAGTATGAACATTAGGAAATATGGTAAAAGGAAACCCGGTAAAATCCTCCTCACCTGCTTTGTAGACCTATTTAAGCATTTGTTTATTTAATCAAGTTATGTGATTGAAGATCTCCCTGCATGGCACGCACACTGCTGAGTGCTGGCAGCATGAAGATGAAGAAAATTACTTTTGACCTGAAGAACGAGAAG
Organism: Dasyprocta punctata; assembly: GCA_004363535.1. NCBI lineage: Eukaryota > Metazoa > Chordata > Mammalia > Rodentia > Dasyproctidae > Dasyprocta > Dasyprocta punctata. The sequence continues at coordinate 80,825 of RJWM01006079.1, forward strand.
CCACAAGGAGAAACGTCCACTAACATGCTAACACAGAGGTAAGGAAAATCCTGGAAGCAGTGAAGAGCAGTCGTGGTAAAGCCTCCTGGAAGAGGTGATGTGTGGTTTTACGTGTGATGGGCGGGCAGTTCATAACACGGTGAAGAAGGCGAAGAGTGCTTCCGATGAGGGTCACAGAGAACAGCTCAGGGGATGGTTTCAGACATTTGGATTTTAAGACTCATGAAAATGAGTAATAAAAATGCAGTAAAAATTTGAATTAGGCTCTGTACCAGAATCATGTGTCTCCTTTTCCAGCCCTATAGCTAACCCCTTAGTCTTCTTATACTTTACCCCCAGAGCTGCTGTTCTATAAAATAATACACAGATCAATTCTTCCAAAAGCTGCCATCAAGTCAGAGAATGAAGACTGTCATCTTTGCTTGCAGCATTCATGAGCACAGCGTCAGGTTTGGGTTTGTTTTCCTCACCACGCAGGCCTGGCACAGAACCGGTTCTGGCGGGAAAGAGTGCAGTGGTTAATTGTGGAATTCCACTTTTCCTTGTACCTCATGACCCTCCACCAACTCAGCTGATTTTATGATTCTGTGCTTTTATGCGGTATCCATGCTAAAATAGGAGTAGCTCACCATTCTCATCAAATTGAGAATAAAATATATGTTGTAGCAGTCAAGGTTTTTCAACTTCTGCAACTTGTGTTCCAAGTCTCTGGTGTGAGTTTCTCATATAAATATTTTTATTATTTTTATTGTTTCCAAAACCTTTGAAATCTCATCTATCCTTTAACACTTATTTTATTTACCTAGTCTGGTAACTGTCTCCAGTCCCCTTAAATGACCACTAATTTAGATTCCCTATAGTTTTTGCTGGGTGTATCATTGCTATGGGATGCAATTCTATTATTTATGTTTAGTTGAACACTTATTTTCCTTACTCTTTGGCCCTCATTGTAATTCCTTGGCATCTTGGGAATTGCACACTGTATTTATTTTGTATCTCGTGCCATCACTGAACACATACTGACACATGGAAATGCCCGGTAACTGATTGTTAAATGAATGAATATATGAATAATTTTTCATATTTTGTTTCATTATACAAATAATTTAAATTGCTTCTATTTTGTTGAAATCTCACATCTTTTTTCCCCATAGGAACAATGTCTTTTAAAAAAATTAAAGTACCTGAGAAGTGTCACTCTAAAGAAGCATTATTATTATTTTTTTATAATATGAGCATGTCTATTATATATGATGATAATATACTAGGTTTTTCTTTCCTCATTTTAAATGTTAAGTCCTATTTAGCCTAATTCAGTTATTTGTTCTTTTAAGAGCTTGATTTGATTTTAAAATATTCATGCTATTTACATAAACTAGAAATAAATTTTAACATTTATCTTTGTCTTCATTAATTCAAATATTTTTCAAAATCTTAATTTTACTGGCAGCCCATTAACAAAAAGAAATTATTTTTAGAAGTCAAATTCTACTTAGAATTTTCATATTTTATAAGCACAAGTTTAGAGAAAGAAGCTAAACTATTTCCTACAAGTTACTGTGATCACTGTTCATCTGAGTACATTTCATCTGGGGGAAATTTGTCTTTTAAACTTCCCTTGTATGTAACACGTATCACCAGACAGCATCATCATGAATGATGTTCATTTGGAATAGCTAATGTCTGATGCTTTAATCCTACTCATTCACACTTGAGTTCTCTTTGTCCCTTTTCTAAAATCGTGATCATTTGTTTTTCTTTTGTTTTTATCATTATGCCCATCACAAGGGACCTGTATTTTCTTGCAAATGTAGTCTTCCAATTACAATCTAAATTGATCCTCATTAAAATGCAGTAAATTTCTATTGCCAGGTCAACATACTGAAAATAGTTATTCAGTTAATTTTAGTTTATATCCCATACTTCCATCTTAAAAACTGCATAGTAAATAAACATAAACATGAAATGCCTGTATTTTTTTTTAGTACACTAATTTCTTTTCCTTTGGGTGTATACCCAGTGGTGGAGATTGCTGGTTCATATGGCAGTTCTATTTTAGGAATGAGATTTTCTTGTTTTGTATGACTTGCTTTGCCCATGAGGGGATTAAATCCTTAGGAAACATTCAGAGAAAGCTCTTACTAAGTACGGAATCAGAGGGTTGTAGAGGTCCTAAGCAGATCTACAAGATCACCTACTTCAGTCCCTTTGTTTTATAGGGAGAATGTGAGAAATCTCCCATAGTAAATATGTATAATGTATTATTGAATATGCAAATATGCTAGCATTAATTTCTTAGTTTGTTAATTATTTTTGACAATGTTATGATTTTGCTTCAAATTCAGGTGGTTTGAGGTACAAAACAATTGTGGATGCTTTTCAACTTACAGTGGGTTTATGCCCAGTGAACTCATTGTAAGTTGAAAATATCATAAGTCAAAAATACATCAAAAAGTTCCAATTTATCAAGTGCTAAAGCTCAACCCCATGGCACACCATAGAGTATCCATTGTCTAACCTTGTGATTGCATGACTGGCCAGGTTCATGGTGGTCGCCCAGGACCATGAGAGAGTGTTATGCTACATATCATTAGCCTGGCAAAAGTTCAGAATTCAATTTCAAGTGTAGTTCCTACTGAAAGCTTATCACTTTCACACTATCATAATGTGGAAGACTTAAAGGTGTAAGTGTCATAAGTTGGGGCTATTGGTGCATCGCCTGTGTACATGTAAACTGAATTTTACTCCATTTCTTCTTGTTTCACTGTCTATTGAATTGGACATAACCCTGAATCCTTCCATCCTCTTCAACTCCACTACTACCATTTAATTCCAGATAGCCACACTTCTTATCTGCCAGCCTTAATTTTTAATTTCCTACACTTAAAGCATAATACTGTGATCCACACCTGTTCATGAGGGGACAGTTACCTCAAAACACAGGTCCTGGTAATCAGCTTCATTCTGACATCAGATGCAGGTGTCTAAAATGCAGAAAACACCAAGACATACAGCTCACTCCACTTCCTTTCTGGCAGATAAAGAATTGGAGGTCAGATATGTTCCTTTCAGAGTTTGTGAAATTACACACACACACACACACACACACTTAGAATTGTATCTCGATAGAAGTAGATGCTCAATATGCTTTATTGATTGCTATCTGTAAGTCAAATTTCCATCAAATTTCATGATTCATAGATTCTGGAGATGGAGTTATAAAGAATTCCTCAAGAGTTCATATGTTCATTCCACAGCTACATGTAGCATTTTCACTGTGCAGTTACCACTGGGGTAGGCTCTGGGGATATAATGGTGAGCAAGACTGAGAGTTTTGCTCTTTAAAAGGGGCCTCATATCCACTGTGGAAGCTAAGCACAGAATAGGTAAATAGGAATAAAAATAAGCAGATGCAACCATAAAGTCTTGTTTTTAAGAAAAGAAGTTAACAGAGCTAGAGAGAAGTGAAAGGCAAGTTTTCAGAAAAGGCCTTTATTTACGCTGATTTATGAAGAACAGTTAGCTACAAATCTTGAAGAAGATGCAGGTGGGAACATGACACGTAACGCTGTGCCCAGCCATCCTGAGCAAGGCCCAGGAGCTTGGAACACTCGGGGGGCTTTCAGTAGAAAGAGGGTGAGTGAGGGAGAGAATTGCAAGGAATTAGATGGGTGGGATATGCCACAGGTAAAACAAGCAGGATCCTATAGATTGTGGTAAGCTTGTTTTGTTCTGCAAGTTCACGCAAATGCATTTGAGTGATGTTCAAACTCTGTGCATGGCCTAAAAATAGGCAGGTGCACCGTGGAGGGAATTTCTTCTCAGTATTGCCTTCACATCATTTTTTGTTTACTGAGTGAAATCGGTAATCTTTCTTTTTCCACTCTCTCATCTCTTGTCTCTATTCAAATTCTTTTTCCTTCCCTGGAAGGGAGAAGAGTTTCTTGGCTGAAAAGTCATCCTGCAGTTTTCCCGCAAAATAAATCCCTTTACGACACTAGGAGAATGTGAAACTGTCCATCAAATAGAGTTTTATAAATTCTTCTCACTGTGAAATTACATCTGTTTGTTTCAATTTAAAACTGTCCTCTCAGAGTTGTATACTGCCAGATTTAACAAAGGGTAGATTTCTTTTCTAGAGCAAAGACATATATTTTGCCGCAATGCATATTTATTTTGTCTTGCTTGTTCTAAAAGTGACTCACTTCTGATGAAAGAGCTTTTAGAATGGTATTCAACCTGTTGGAGCCTTCAGGTTGGTGATCTTAGATTCTCACAGAGGTTTTCTGTGCCTTCCCTGTAGGAATGAGTAAGGGATTCTTTCTCAGGTGCTAGCTCATCATTTCGAAGTCTTTGACCATGGCAAGAAGGAATCAAAGTTGGAATATGTTGTTAGTAAAAAAGAGATCAGCGATCAAACAGAATAATCCCTATTATGGATGGAGGACGAGCAAACGGAATCCCACATGCTAGCCCAAAATGTGAACCATTTCATACGTTGGAAATTAACTGACACAGCAAATATGTGAATTAAAATGTTGGACTAGAGCACATATAAACTATCTCCAATTTTGATTTTACAGATAACTTTAGGACAACTATGGTACCTTACACTTATAGTAAGAAAAATGTGATTGAAATTATCTGAGAAGTTGGAAATGTCACTGAATAGTAGCAGTCACCATTCTCCAGTTCATGGAAGAGTCACAAATCAAAGATGTGTTTGTGAAGCAATGGAGAGGAAATCGTATTTGATACCAGTTTTGTCATCAAAGTTAGATGAATAAAAGTAATCCTGAGGCACAAAGCACCACTGTGATCAAAACCATAGACACAGCCCTAGGATATGTGGTTGATTCTGGAACTGGCATGAGCTGACTCTAGCAGATAGCTTCAGTTCTCTCCTTCGGACAGCGTTTGCTCTTCTGCTCCAGTCTGTGCTCTATAAGGCTGATCTCTGTGGAATACCCTGGGAGACCCTCTTGTCTGCTTTCTATTTGCTTGGTCCAGTGGAAGCTTGGCTGATGGAGAAAAGGAGGAGAATGAGAACAGCGTAGGTATTCCCCTGGCTCCCTCTTTGTGGAGTTGTGTGGGCCTGGCTGTGCCTTTCACCTGTAGACTAACCCTCCTCTGGGGTCATCTTTCCTGCCTGGTTCCTTGCTAGTCCATGTAACTTCCTGCCTGATTTCTTGCTAGTCCATGTAACTTCCTCTTCTCTGCTTTTCATTCGTAAAGAATCAATTGCCAGGTACTGCATGATCCTTTCCTGGTTTGGAAACCATGCCCATGCCTTTGTAAATAGCCTCCTTGATTAATTACTCTTTGAATTGTCCAAATTTGAAAGTGCCATCTGTTTTCTAAAGGGAGTCTGATTGATGTTCTAGCTGTATAATCTTGGCAAAAAAAATGATAAATAGATTGTGCTTTAATATCTCCATCTAGAAAGTGGGAGTAAAGTCACTTTCCTCTCATAGACCTTTTGCATGTGTAAAATTACAAGGTGTATTGAAATGACTGCTTTCTGGAGGCTTGGAGACTCTGCTTCCATCGTCTCCCATGGCTTTCTAGAAGAGTAGCTTTGTTTAGTGATTGTTTAGTTCTACTAAAGGTCTGAACAATTTTTATGAAACAGGGACTCCGTGACTAAACCAGCCTGAAAACACAGGCTGTAGATGATTAGAGACCTCCTTACAGTCCTAAAACTCTTCTGTTTTGTCTGGCTGTTATTTTACACACAGAGACTCGTGTTCTTTGCTTCCCAGCCCCAGCCAAGGCTGGACATTTGGACAGCTTCGTTAGCTGCAGGCCATCCAGTCGCTTGATTTACAATGTGGATGGCGAAGAGTGCGGCTAATTCTCCAGGATCAGATTCTCCTTTACAGATTGTTTACATGGCTGAGGATAGGAGGCCAGGAAGGCCAATAAATACTTTGTGAGCGGATCGAAAAGCTGCCTGCAGTGATTTTATGGTGGCTTCCCGTCTCTAGTTCTTATAGGTTCTGGACAGCAATTGCCTTTCTGTGTGCTGGCCGCTGAGAACTTGGTCCAGAGAGGCTGTTAAACTTTGTGATTTGCCCAAGTCCAGCAATGCATTTGGAGCATTC